>OY992880.1:74993593-75088593 GCA_963921405.1 Cepaea hortensis | reverse complement strand
TTATAATATATGCCCTCGTTGTCTAGGGCCTTTCTAATACAGCTTAATTAATGCAAGTCTGTATAAACATATGGTATGACAGCTGACACCACTTCACAAGGAACTCATCACAACACAAGTTCGATGTAGTTTGTCAAGCGTTCTATTATCATTTGTTCACAACACTTGAATGCGTCGCAATCATCGTAAAATCACTAAATATTAAAATCTTATTACTCTAATATACTTGCATATGTAGAATACTCGCAAAAGACATCAGCACTCATGGCGGCAAGGTGAAGTTCTGCCATAGCCATTATTCGGCTTCGGCTGGTCCGACCGCGAACACAGTCCAAACTTGAATGACCGCTTGGAGGAGACGCTGTCCCCTGCTCAGCGAACCGCTTGCTCTTTTCCTGCAATGCGTGAATCTAACTGGGTCGATCTTCACGCTGAACTGCGTGAAGCTCTGGGCTCTACCCTATCAGCGCACCATGACCTGATATGGATCATGGCAATCACCCTCTAAAGAATGGCATTTCGTCGCGATATTCTATGCTCCAATGTTTGAACGCTATCTTCTTTCTGAATGCGTTATCTTTAACTTCGTTGTTCCGCCAAGCTGTTCTTAATCTTTTGTCCTGCCCTACGTTTTTGGTTTCACATTTATTACCCAGTGTGTCGAGCATGGCAGCCTTGACAATTGACTATTACTTATCAACACTTGACATCAGGGATGTTCATTTTTGTTTTGTTTGTTTTTAATTTGGGAGAGAATAGTTTGTTTTTCCCTCAGCGTGATCTGACATTAAATGTAAGAATGAGGTTCGCTTAAAAAGAATGAGAGTGCTGTATTGTAGTTAATCTTGGGATGCAAATTAACAAATTAGGAAAAACTTGAAGGAACAGTTATCTGGGTGCTGAGACGAATGTTGCGAATTCATTGGACTGCCAGAGTTACTAACAACGATTACATGAATAAGGCTAATGAAAGTAGAACATTATTGTCAACAATAACAATGAGACAAACAGCTTTCGTTGGTCATTTGATGAGAAGAGAGGCATTGGAGAACATTGTGACGACTGGAAAGATCAAGGGGAAGAGAATCACGGGCAGACCAAGTGAAGTGATGCTGGATAGACAGTGGCATGGAGGAATATCATCAGCAGAGTTGATCCAGAACACACACACACACACACACAAACAGAGATCTGTGGAGATATTAACGCCTACGCCAGCTGGCAAGGCACTTGATGATGATGATGATGATGATCTGGCAGTGGATGGATTTGAGACCGGTATGGTAGCAGATTATTTTTAATTGATCTAATTGCGGATAATATTCAGACTTTTCTGGTAACCAATTCTTTTAAGAATGTTCTTCTTCTTCTTCTTCTTCTTCTTCTTCTTCTTCTTCTTCTTCTTCTTCTTCTTCTTCTTCTTCTTCTTCTTCTTCTTCTTCTTCTTCTTCTTCTTCTTCTTCTTCTTCTTCTTCTTCTTCTTCTTCTTCTTCTTCTTCTTCTTCTTCTTCTTCTTCTTCTTCTTCTTCTTCTTCTTCTTCTTCTTCTTCTTCTTCTTCTTCTTCTTCTTCTTCTTCTTCTTCTTCTTCTTCTTCTTCTTCTTTCTTCTTCTTCTTCTTCAGCGTTCCGAGCCATTCAGGTTCCTGCAGATACACTCCGTCTCCATTCGTCTCTCTGGTTGACCTTCCCTTGCCAGTCATTGATTCCAAGTGCTTGTAGGTCTGTATATATATTATCTCTCCACCGTCTTCTTGGTCTACCTAGGGGTCTACGGTCATTTATTTCCTGATTGTAAGCGAGTTTTGTTTCCCTATTATCTTCCATTCTTTCTATATGCCCCAGCCATTGTTGTCTATTAGTCTTCATGAGACCAGTGATTAGCGGGGACTTAAAAAGAGCATAAATGTCTTTGTTACTTCTTCTTTTCCACTCTCCACTTTGTGTATCCCTAATCGGTGCAAAGATGCGTCTTAAAACTTTGTTCTGAAAGGTTTGTAACAAGGCTTCGTCTCCTTTCGTTGTACTCCAGGTTAAAGAGCCATACAGCACAACTGGTCTGATCAGTGTTTTGTATATTGTAATTTTGGTGTTACGAGACAGCGCATTTGATTTTAGTAGATGTTGTAGTGCATAGTATATCTTATTTCCAGAATTGATTCTAGTTTGTATTTATTCCCTTATGATGTTGGAGCCGGTGAAGATTGTACCCAGGTATGTTACCCAAGAATGTTCTAGTTGTGGAAAATGTTCAGACTGTTTTGAAAATTTCGTAAAGAATTGATTCAAGCTGGAAGATACTCAGCACATCTTTTTATGTGATGACTTAACATTTGCGAAGGTTTAAATTTGGTAGTAGTCTTTATTGTAATGGACCCCCAAATGTGGCTTTTAAGCAAAGAATACCATGGACAGCCAGAAAGACCAATGAACAGGTCCTTCAAGAAACAAACGAAGATCGTAAACTGATTAGAGACATTAGACGCAGACAGTCAACATTTTTTGGGCATGTTATGATAAGAAATGAATTGGAGAACTTGGTGACAACTGGTAAGATCAAGGGAACAGACCAAGAGGAAGACCTAGAAGCAAATACCTGGATGGCTTGGCCTCGTGGCATGGTCGAGACAGAAACACAGAGCTGATATACGACTCTGGTGATCGAATGAGATGGCAAAACATGACCGCCCACGCTTACCGGCATGGCACATGATGGATGGATGGAAAGCCGCTTCTTTGCATCTATATGACGTAGTTGCATGACATCACAAAAGTGCATCATAAATCCTTATATAGATTAGGTTTTCAAGGGACATAAATCTTGAATAACCACTCGACTGGATTTTGTGTGTGGTAATCTTACCGCCTTTTGTTTGAAAGTTAAAGCTGGCCTTGTAAAGTAGTGGGAAATAGTCCACCGTCGTTATTTGAAGGTGGCATTTTCGAATCCCAGGGTCGGGTTGGAGGATTGAATAAGAGATGTTAGAAAATAGGCACGGGTGGCCGAGGGTGTGTGTGACTGTGTGGTCGAGGGGTAATGTATCAACAGTGTGCAAAGGTTATAGCGTGGGTAGATGCCCTTGGTATATTTGGTCATGCCTCGGAGTGCACCTGTTCCTGCAGAGAGGTGCAGTATGGAAGTGCCAGGTTGGAATCCCAGGGTCGATTTGGTGGATTGATGATTGTAAGGGCAGACAATTCGCGACCTGTCTATTTTAAAGGAACGTTTTTAAAATGTAAAGATGGTTGGGAAAGCGGCCTGTAGGTCGGTGGGTTTAATAAGCTAACTTTTTTTTTTTCCGCGTTTCCATCCTGTTTTCAGGATATTGCGGTCAACACCAGCATCTTTCAGCTGTATGTTGATTCCTAGGCTAGATTACGCTCATCAGCACGCCACGACTTTCTGAGCGACCGGCTCCATACTCTCATAAGTCACTTTTGCGATTCGAACCACTGCTAATTCTCGTCGCGTCACGTGACGAGAGTATTCGGGGTTAGCGGAGAAAGCTGCTAACCCCTCGGCCACGAAGCCGGTTTTAATAAGCTAACGAATTTAAAAAGTAAAAAGTAAAAATTTAAACAAGGAAAAATTTTAACATTTAAAAAGTTAAATAATGTAAAAAACAAATTATAAAATTTAAAATTATATACCTTAAAATAATTGTTTATAGTAAAAATTTACAATAACAAATTTTTTTTTTAAAGTTAAAGAATTCAAAATTGAGAAAGTTAAATTTGAAGAAGTAAAAATTAATTTGTTTTTTAAATTTAACCATTTAAAAAGTTAAAAGTTTTAAATTAAAAAAAATTTCAAAATTAAATCATTCAAAATTATATAATTTAAATAATTTTAAAAAGTTAAACATTTAAAATTTAACAAAATGTAAAAAGATAAAAATTAAAACTTTAAACAATTTAAAAAGTTAAAAAATTCTAAATTCAGAAAATTAAAATTAATGTAGTAAAAATTTTAAATTTTAATTTAAATTAATTTTTTTTTAAAATAACAAAATTTGTAAGTTAAAACATTCAAAAATTCTAAACTATATTCTGTTATAGCAAACCATGCACATCTGTTCTTCAACATTTTATATTAGAGATGCTGTGATATACAGTGAATCGTAGTTTCTGAAGTGTGTGTCTGTTTGACTGCTTGTGTATATGTGTATGTATTATCGCTAAATGTTGTTGAGCTTGTCAGCTCATTGGCGATGTTTCACATCCAGACAAAAGTACAGACTGTATGTAACACTTCAACACTCTCTTCCTTGACCAAATGAAAAAGGTAAATGTGTCATACCTTTCAGTCACGCTGACCTCTATCATCAAGTCAAAACTTTCAGCTACGCTGACCCCTAGCTTCAGGTCAAACTCTTACAACCCTACGGAGTGGTGCCTGGAATCAGGGGCCGTAATAAAGCCAGATAAGGCATCGGTTGTTTGGTATTCCCTGGATAACCGAATTGTTAAGGCAGCTGTCACATGTATTACATTAAATGGACGTCTTCTGAGTAGAGGGAGTAAACTGAAGTAAATGCGAATCACCTTCAACAGATGTATGTCGTTTAAGGATCAACCTATTGCACTTCCTGTTTTCGAATGACCTCTAGCGCTGCTAGCTCACGCCAGTAGGGGGTATACGTAGTGACAACATGAATGTAATATGAACTATACAGATAACAATGGGCACCAGGTTGTCATTCAGACGACCAGGTTACGAAAGCGCTGCTTTTGTAACAGATGGCGTGGGTTGTCTACCTAGTTTCTACTTCCTTCTTCTCGCGTCTATGAGCACCAAACTATGTGTGCTTTATTTATGACCTGTCTTAGTAACCTCTAATATGTGTCCATCCGACCCAGTTGTTTGTTCCTTTATTCATATATTTGACAGTATTAGCGAATTCTTCTTTTAGAATAAGTGGTATTTCTCACAGCGTGGAACACTAATTGTAGCCTAATAAGTTATAACAGGTTGAGGATGAAATGTTCAACTGGTATCTGACATCCACGGTTTTCTGCTGACTTGGCAACTTATGTGTGTGAACGAACTAATTAGCAAACTATTGGAAACAACAGAGATGTGGTTTCTGAGACGACTATTGCGAATACCTTGGACTGCCAGAGTAACTAATAGCACGTACCTGTAAAAAGGCTAATGAAAAGGGAGCATTATACATAAGTATAAAACAGAAACAATAGTATACATAAATATAAGACAGAAACAATACACCAAGTTCTCTAGTTTTGTCTCA
The DNA here is from genome assembly GCA_963921405.1 of Cepaea hortensis. Lineage (NCBI taxonomy): Eukaryota > Metazoa > Mollusca > Gastropoda > Stylommatophora > Helicidae > Cepaea > Cepaea hortensis. The sequence goes on along the minus strand of OY992880.1, from coordinate 75,083,344 downwards.
TAACGTGTCCAAGAAATTGTGACTGCCTAATTTCTCTAATCAGGCTTTCAAATATTTCTTATAGGAATTGGTCATTGGTTTTTCAATTTATCCATTGTAATTGTACTTTCCGCATAAACCACATCTCCACAGCCATCAGATACTTTTCAGCTTATCTGGCCATTGTCCACTCTTCACAACCGTACAAAAGTACATGTTCTATGAACAACACAGCACCTACACGTTTCGAAGTATGATAGGCCTACTGGGCTACCAAAAACGGGCAACTCACCAACAGTTAGACAACAATAACAACAACACGTATGTGTTACCAGTGCTATAAGAGAAACGAAGAACGGTAACAAGGTAGCCTATCAGTGATAGTCTTAATGATAGTTCAAAGAAGAAGCCATTGTAGATATGTCTCATACCCTCATGATGATTTAGAGGCCACATGTATGTAAACAACATAACATAACAACTTTCACGTAATCTAGATTTAAAACGTATGGAAATATTTAATCTGTAGTCTGTAACTGTACAGCAAGGTCTCTAAGAGAAGGAAGTATTTCAGACAGATGAAAGAGATAGTTGAGTTCGTGGATGTAATAACAGACCTTAAAAGAAGATCAATACTTTGCAAACACTAAAACAAGTAAATCCTGTATAGACTGGAACGGAGACAACAACAATAATCAGCGGACTAAAATAATACATATGTCCTTTCGCAACATAGACATGTAGAGCTTGGATATATTACACATCATCGGAAAGGCACATATGTGCCTTTGAATTTATACAATCAAGGCGAGAGAAAGTGTTAGAACTTCATTGCGGAGACGACACCTGCTTGATTAAAAAGATCATTAGCATTCCTTGAATGAAAATGGATAACAAACTGATTTATCCAATAAGAACTAAATATTGAAGAAGATCGGACAATACAAATACAATTGAGGAAAATGAAATATTTTCGCGATTGCTAAAAGAAATGAATGCCTGGGAAAGAATTGTTGAGGGAGATTACGGGAAAATCAGAGACGAAGAAGACCATGATATCATGATATGTATGGAGTGAATATGTACTAGGTAATATATGCAAGACAGATTTTCTCAACGTTTGTCCTATTCATCACCAGCGTCGTTTCCTCACCTCCTGATCTAACGGAATCTGTCTAGTTCTACGTCTATTATATAGTGATTCTTTCCTTTTAGAATTACAAGTGAGGTAGAAATATTCTTTGCGAGCAACCGCATTTAGGAGCCTTGAGAAGAAGATACCTACGTGAAATAAGGGAAATGCGCAAAGAAAATTATGGCATAGTGTATTTGGATGAAATGTGGATCAATGCGCACCACACAAGTGATAAGGAATGGCAATCAGTGGATGGACAGATAAAGCGATATGTGCCCAGTAGTATAGGACAGCTTTTGGTCATGGCCCATGCTGGTAATACGCATAATGGCTTACAACAGAATGCTGGGCTAATGTTCGTATCAAAGCATACAGACAATAGGGATTATCATAATAAGGTGAATGGTAATGTATTTAGAGATTGGCTCGAGAATACTGTGCTTCCATCCCTAAATAGACCGTCGTGTTCAATTATGGACAATGCATGATATCAATGTTGTTGCCCAAGAAGACAAAATACCTACAGCATCTAGCACAAAGGGAGCAATAAAGATATGGCTCCGAGAGGAAAACATACCATTTCCAGAAACTTATTTCTAGCTAGAATTGTTGTCCCTTGTAAAACAGACGCCACAAAGCAAGAAATATTAAATCGACAAGTTGATAGAAGAGCATCGTCATGGGTGCTTGAGACTTCGGCCGTACCATTCTCATTTTAATCCTATAGAACTTGTGTGGGCTAAAATTAAAGGACAGGTGGCAGCTGACAATATTATATTCAAATTGTCTGGCGTCAAGATACTAATCCAGTTCGCGCTATTAAATATTGATAAAAGTTACTGGAAAAATGTGAGGACCGTGTGTTGAAAGAGGAAGAGGACTATTGGGGAAAGGATGGATTGAATGTTATGGAACTGAGATCAGTCATCAACCTACTGGAATCGTCCGACACAGATTAAGGTCTGAGCAGATCGCACGCTTACTGGGATATTTTGCTCCAACTATCCAGACGAATTGCAGGCCCTAAACATTACAGCATCAGCACAATGTCAGTGGCAACATTTTGTATTCCACAGTGATGAATTTTCAACTCCGCAAGCCCTCAGCGGTGACAAACAACTGGTATTGAAAAACAAACACACATACACTAAACGCATTGAATACCAAGAGAATAGTAATATTGCGGTGGAAACTGACATATTGTGGCATAACAAGAAACGCGAGAGCAAACACGTTGTCAAATTAGGGGACAACACACGTGCATACGAATCAATCTATAAACCAATGAAAAGAGGACCAACATCTTGGTCGTTAAGAAAAAAGCCAACTACAGAGACACTGACAACTATTTTCATAGTGCAAAACAGGCAATTATGTTCCGTCTCTGAACAGTAAACAGCAGAATAGGCAATCTTTCACGAAGACTCAAAGCGGGTCTGTCACCCATGTGTACGTGTGAACAAACTACACAGACAGCTGAACAGATCCTTAAAAATGGACACACGATGACTAAATTGCGGTATCTTTTCTGGTCACTCCATACGCACATAACGCACAGCTATTTGGAAGCTTTTACGAACTCAATATAAAAAGCTAAATGCATCCTAGTAACATGAATACTTGTGTACAATTATTAACCAGCAGCTGAAGAAACAAGAAGGAAATGAAAAATAAGGTAAGAAATATATGTCTTCTACTTTCCTGTCAATTTACACATTATTTATCAGATGCCTCTGTAAATTCTCTGTCTTTACTAATATTACACATTGCACCCCTCTCGGGAGTCTCCGTGGTGAAGTGGTCAATCCGCCTGACTAAGGCTCCGAAGGTTGTATGTTCGATTCCTTCATTTCACGAGTGCATTTTTTTCCGGAGACTCCCGAGGGTCGTCGCTGGAGCTACGGAGTTCATGCTTTGTGCGACGCTTTCCACGCTGTGGAAAGATACTGAGCCATATGGGATAAAAATCCGGTACAATACAGTCGATCCTGTCGACTTTTAAGCTACTTTTTTATTGCACCACTCCCATACGAATCTGGCTACGCCTTGTACTTGTGTCCTTACCCGAAATTACATTGCTTTACTGTAAGAGGAGCCATATGGGATAAAAACCCGGTACAATGCAGTCGATCCTGTCGACTTTTAAGCTACTTTTTTATTGCACCACTCCCATACGAATCTGGCTAACGCCTTGTACTTGTGTCCTTACCCGAAATTACATTGCTTTACTGTAAGACTAGTTTGTTAGCGTGAATTCACTACATTTTCCCCAATACATCAAAGAAATGTCGCCACTTTCGATGATTTAAGTTGCTTTTGGACCTATCAAAGACATATTCCTTGGGTGGGGGTAAATATAAGAAGGCAGGAAAAATTTCATAACAATGCAACAGACAGTTTTCAAAATAATTGATCGTGAATGACGGCATTAATTTCCGGACAGACTATATACCCCCCCCCCCCTCCCCCCCCCAAAAAAAAAAAAAAAAAAAAAAAAGAAGACCAGGAGCAATTAAATGCGAAGATTTTCGTACGATTAACCTCATAATTCATGTCACTAAGCTTCTACTCAGAATTATAATGAGAAGAACAAGGAAGAAAATAAAAATGGAAATTGGTGAAGAACAGTATGGATTTGTTGAAGGAAAAGGTACAAACAATGCAATATATACAGTAGGAACACTATTAGAAAAATCAGTAGAGACAAAGACAGACATATATTTGAGCTTTATAGATTATACTAAGGCATTTGATATAGTAAAATATGATGAACTAATTAAACTGTTGGAAATGGGAAAGATCTCAGAATAATAAAAAAAAATATTTACTGGAACCAAATCATTGGCACCTTTCCGTCTTGATAGACGATAGTTTGGTACATTGTGCTTCAAAAAGGCTTAATAACTAAGACCCATGGCGGTGGCGAGTGTGGCTGGTAAGGCCAATTCTTACTGCAAATGTTTGCCCACAGTAGATGCGTGTGAAAACATTGTCATTTCCACCATGTTGCACCATCTTACGTCTCTCACGCTCTGTGTGTGCTTTATCTGCAATCATTTTCTCCTTTGTCTTTATTCTATTTCTGATAGTTGCCCTCCATGAAACACGTTCAGCGGCGACTTGCTCCCAATGTGCATTATCAATGCCTGTATCAATCATGTCTCGCTTACACACATCTTCGTATCGTAGTAGAGGCCGACCCCTGAGATCTCCTACCCGTCTGTAATTCACCAAAAAATATGTCCTTTGGTATTCTATCATCATCCATCCTCCTAACATGTCCTATCCATTTAAGTCTACGAAGACTGAGCATGGAGTACACCGTCACACAACCTGATCTTTCCAATACTTCAGTATTTGTGATTTTGTCTTGCCACTTAATACCAAGTATTCTTCGCAGACACCGCATATGAAAGCTGTTTAAACGTTTCTCTTGGTGTGAGTAAGTTGTCCAGGTTTCACTGCCATAAAGAAGAGTACTAAGGACACAGGCTTGGTAGACGAGGACTTTTGTTGTGGCAGTAAGCTTCCTGTTCTCCCAGACTCTTTTGCAAAAAGAAAAAAAAGAGTATGGAACCAAATAGCAGCAATTAAAATGGGAAATAAAGAAGGAAATTATGAACGCATAAAGTTGGGAGTGAGACAGGGATGTGTTTTATCACCGGATCTCTTCTCCATCTATAGCGAAGTAATAATGGGAGAGGTCAAAGAAAAGCCAGGAATAATATTCGGAGATTATAATATAAATATTATACGCTATGCAGATGACACAGTATTGATAGCGGATAATGCAACAAATCTACAACAATTGTTGGGCATTGTAGTAACATAGGGTGCAAAGAAAGGACTCTCCTTGAATATCAAGAAAACAGTAACAATGGTGATATCAAAGAAACAGGTGACACTCAAATGTGAAATAGAGATAGAAGGGAAAATTATTCAACAAGTGCATAGTTTTAAATATCTAGGGACATTTATAACATCGAATGGAAGATGTATAACATAGATTAAGAGCCGAATAGGGCAGGCAAAAGCCGCATTTCAGAAAATGAAGAATATCTTATGCAATAAGTCGCTGTCAATGAATGTAAGACAGAGAGTGCTAAAATGCTATATACAACCAGTTTTGCTGTATGGCAGCGAATCTTGGAATGTAAATGAACAAATTAGGAAGAACTTAGAAGCAACAGAGATGTGGTGGCGGGATAGGGGTATCCCCTATCAAAGGAGAGGTAAGGTGGAGTGCCCGTTGGCCCGCCGATCAGGGTTACGTGAAGCCATGTGTGCAGGTGGTGGATGACGTTGAAGAGCAGCCGACAGATAGTTGTAGGTTATGGTCTCCAGCTTCACGACGGTAGGCAGAGGATCTCCTTTTTGGGAGACAATGGCTACGGTCATCGACCAGTATGGTCACTGCTAGGAGGGAAAGCAATGGCAAACTACCTTCTTTACAGATGCCAAGAACATCACGTACTGCAGTCTTATCGATAATCAGAGAAACGGCGTAAATGGGTGCTCCGTAGGAGTAGCCTCGCCCGGTAGGGGTAGTCATGTGCACCAGGTGACTCCAGACCGTCATCAGGCGACTGAGTGCAAAAGAATATCAACATTGAAAGTAGGAACTTGGAATGTAAGAACTATAAGTGGGGATGGGAAATTTGATAACATTAAGAATGAAATGAGAATATTAAATATTAACCTGTTAGGTGTATGTGAGACCAGATGGACAGGAATGGGAATTATGACATCTGAGGAATATAGAATAATCTATTCTGGTGGAGAGAAACAACAGCGAGGAGTAGCAATTATAATTGATACAGAGAGAGCAAAACCGATCAAAGGATATTGGACTGTGTCAGACAGAGTGTTACTGATGAAGTTGAGTGGAAGACCTTTTGATGTTAACGTCAAACAAGTTTATGCACCAACAGCTGACAGTAGTGATGACAGCATCGATGAATTTTATAGTGATTTAGAGAAAGCCTTCAAAATATGCAAGAATTCTGAAGTAACTATCATAATGGGTGACTTGAATGCCAAAGTTGGAAATCAACAGGACGAATGCATAGTAGGCAACTATGGGCTAGGGGAACAGAATGAAAGAGGTTGCAGACTAGTACAGTGGGCAAAAGAGCAAGATTTGATTATTGGAAACACCTGGTTTCAACACCACCCAAGGAGATTATGGACATGGAGGAGTCCTAATCATAAGATTAAAAATCAGTTTGATTACATCCTCATCAACAGAAGATTTCGAAATGCCTTAAATGTCGCAAAAACTATACCAAGCGCAGACTGCTACAGCGACCATAGATTTATCGTAAGCAATTTACATATAAAATTAAAGAAAGTCAAATATTCACCAAGAAACACACAATTTGTTCTACAAGCACCGAAGAGTGAGGAAATAAAAGATAAATTCAACGTAGAGGTAAAAAAACAGATTTGATGCATTGTCCGATATGGAAATATTATTTCAAGATGTCAATGACCAATAGGAAATATTAAAGAAATCAGTCAACCAAGCTGCAGAAACAACCATTCCAAAAGTAAAGATAATAGAACGCAAGAAATGGATGACGGAAGACATCTTAAAACTCATCGAAGTAAGAAGAAATAACAAAAATAACAAGGACAAATATGAAGAGATTCCTAGGAAAATTAGGAAGCTATGCAAAGAGGCAAAATAAACATGGCTTGAGGAAAATTGCAAGGAAATTGAACACCAACACAATACCCGGGATACCAAATTAATGCACAAAAGAATTAAAGATATCACTAACAAAAGAACACACACATCAACGGGTTGCCTAAAAACCAAAGATGGCAAAATCATAATAGAAAAAGATCAGATTTTACATCCGTGGTCAGACTATGTGAAAGACCTTTATGATGATACAAGAGAAGAACAATATGATCATCGGAATAATAATGAAGGACCATCAATTTTGAAGATAGAGGTTCACAATGCTCTTAACCATATGAAAACTGGCAAGACCCCGGGTACAGATAACATCACAGTAGAAATGATCAATGCCTTAGAAGAATATGGAATCGACCAAATCACCAGGCTGTTGAACGCAATATACGATACTGGGGATATACCTCCTGAATTATGTAATTCTATATTTATTGCAATCCCGAAGAAATCAGGAGCCATGGAATGCGATCAACATAGAACAATTAGTATAATGAGCCACATCACAAAGATTCTGCTGAGAATTATCATGCAAAGAGTTAGGAAGAAAATACAACCCGAAATAGGAGAAGAACAATGAGGGTTTGGAGAAGGCAAGGGCACAGTAAATGCTGTATATATACTGAGAACAGTAATTGAGCGTTCTATAGAAGTAAACAAGGATCTATATCGTTGCTTTATTGACTACACAAAGGCTTTCGATAAAGTGAGACATGTTGACATGATAAGGATGCTTGAAGATCTACAAATTGATGGAAAGGACCTTAGACTTGAAAAAAACATATATTGGAAACAACAAGCTGCCATAAGAATTGATAACGATGTAGGTCAATATCAGCCTATTAAAAGAGGTGTGAGACAGGGATGTGTAATGTCTGCAGATCTATTTTCCCTGTACAGTGAATATATATTTAGAAATATAGAAGATATGGAAGGAATCAACATTGGGGGACGATACATCAATAACATTAGATATGCAGATGATAGAGTCTTGATTGCAGACAATGAACAAGACCTGTAAAATTTAGTAGATGCGGTTGTTGCACACAGTGAACAACTAGGGTTAAAATTAAATTGTAAAAAGACACAGATTATGGTCGTCACTAGGAAGAAGGAAATACCACAATGTGATATACGAGTAGATGGACATATTCTTAGACAAGTGAATCGATACTGTTATCTCGGCACAGTCATAACATCTGATGGGAGATGCCTTGATGAGATTAGAACAAGAATTGTCATTGCGAAGGTAGCCTTTAGCAAGATGAAAAACATACTGACCAACAAAATGATATCAATTGAAATGAGAAAAAGAGTGTTGAGATGCTACATAGAAACTATTCTTTTGTATGGATGTGAAGCGTGGACAATAAGCAGTCAAGCTGAAAAACAGCTAATGGCTGTGGAAATGTGGTTTCTGAGGAAAATGCAAAGAATACCATGGACAGATAGAAAAACCAACGAACAAGTCCTTCAATAAAATGAAGATCGTAAACTGATTAGAGTCATTAGACGTAGACAGTCAAAATTTTTTGGGCATGTTATGAGAAGAAATGAATTGGAGAACTTGGTGACAGCTGGCAAGATCGAAGGGAGGAGACCAAGGGGAAGACCTAGAAGCAAATTCCTGGATGGCTTGGCCTGGTGGCATGGTCGAGACAGGAACACAGAGCTGATCCACGACTCTGGTGATCGAGTGAGATGGCAGAACATGACCGCTCACGCTTACCGGCATGGCACATGATGGATGGATGGTTGCGAATTCCTTGGACTGCAAGAGTAACTAACAACGAAAGAGGCTAATGAAACTAGAACACTATATACAACAATAAGACAGAGACAAACAGCTTTCTTTGGTCATGTGATGAGAAGAGAGGCATTGGAGAACATCGTGACCTCTGGAAAGATCGAGGGGAAGAGAGGCAGAGGCAGACCAAGAAAAATGATGCTGGACGGATTGAGAAGGTGGCATGGAGGAATATCATCAGCAGAGTTGATCCAGAACACCAAAGACCGAGATCTGTGGAGAGCCATGAACGCCTACGCCAGCCGGCATGGCACTTGATGATGACTCAGAAGGCGCCGGTATCCTTGGCCTAGGTGTTAACGTCTTTCTCCGTAATCCAGTATATTCGCGTGAGTAACGTAACCTGCACGAGAATCGGCAGCGGTTCTCGCCGCGTTGGTAACTTACAGGGTATGTGAGCCGGTCGTTCAGAAAGAAATGGCAAACTACTGAGGGTAATTTTGCCTAGTACATCAACAGCAGCTGAAAAATGCTGGTGTTGAATGCAACGTCCTGTATGGGATATACAACATAAAATGAGAAGACGTCCATTTAATGTAATACATGTGACAGCTACCTTAACAATTCGGTTATCCAGGGAATACCACACAACCGATGCCTTGTCTGGCTTTATTACGGCCCCTGATTCCATACAACACTCCGTAGGGTTGTGGGAGATTAGATTTAATGCTAGAGTTCAGCGTAGCTGAAATGTATGACTTGATGATAGAGATCAGCGTGGCTGAAAGGTTTGACACGTTTAATTTTTTTCTTTTGGCCAAGTAAGAGAGTGTTGAAGTGTTACATTGAAACTGTACTTTTGTCTGGATGTGATACGTGGACAATGAGCAGAAAGCTCACCAACATTTAGTGGTAATAGAATGGCGGTTTCTGAGGAAAAAACACGGTCTGTGACTGAAATGTTTGAAACGTTTACCTTCTTCTTCTTATGAAGAAACAGAGTACTGAAGTGTTACATAGAATCTGGCGCGATTGCTGACGCTATAATTCAGCGTGGCTGAAAGGTTTGATTATAGAGTTAGCATAGCTGAAATGTTTGACACGTTCAACTTGTTCTTCGGGTGAAGAAAGAGAATGTTGAAATGTTACATACAATATGGCGAGATTGCTGATGCTAGAAGTCAGCGTGACTGAAAGTTTTGACTTGATAATATAGGTCAAGGTGGCTGAAAGGTTTAACACGTTTGACTTTTTCATTTGGCGAATAAAGAGAGTGTTAAAGTATTAAATAGAATCTGTACTTTTGACTGGAAGTCAAACATGGCCAATGAGCAGACAAGCTCACCAACATTTAGTGGTAATAGAATGGCGATTTCTTAGGAAAATATACCGTTGAAAGGATGTAATATCAATAATATTAGCTATGTGGGTAAAACAGCATCATCTGTCATACAGACCCCTTCCCATCCCCCCACACACAAGCAGTCACACACACACACACTACAGAGCCCACGCGAAACTACGATGCACTGTCTATCACAGGTCAGACACCATCTGAAAAATGAAATGTTGAAGAACAGATATGCATGGTTTGTTATCACATATATAATTTAGAAATTTTAAATTTAAAAACATTATTTAAATTAACATTGTACATTTTTACTACTGTCACCGCCTCACGTATATATCTAGTAAAGGGCTGCAACTCCAGCCCAAGGGAAACCATTGAGTCGAGCAGGACCCAAGTAATCTAGAACCTTCTAGATAGAGAGGGTCACCAAGTCCATGATTCCGTGGACACTGATGTGGCCCGCCTAATGTGGGGTCCACGAGGAACTCGGACAGAGTTACCGCCCGTGTCGGGTTAGGACACGCGGAGACCGGCAGAGGACGAATGGACTTGAGAGAGGCAACGGGGCCTGCCTTTGAGGGACTCTATAGATATCAATAGATATATAGACATAGGCTAGATAGTTTGCTAGACTGTTAAATGATACTTATATGTTTGATGTTTACTAGGTGGGAGATGTAATCGACCGCGGGTCTGTTTACCCATTGCGCCAACACATACTGTATATGTAGATACAATAAATAATTGATCTCATAACGACCAGATTTATTGTTGCCTGTATGAACCCAAGTTTAGTTATCTAGATACGAGCAAGACTATGACAGGCTTTTTGGGGGCTAGTTTTCCGGTTTTGGCATAGAATGTTTTCTTAAAAACCTGTTAAATGCCATGTAAAAGTAATTATTTAATCATATTACATTGATTGTTGATAAAACATTGATTTTTGATAACACATTGATTTGTTAAATCAAAGAAATTGTTAACGGTGTAAATTTACATAGAACTAGTAGCTATCTAGCGATAAAATAGAAGTAATCTGAGTCCCTCGGCAATGTCTCAACATTGCCTCCACAGCGCCTCTTTATTTTGATTCTGTAAACATTTTTTTTTACATGTTACTATTTTGACATTTTTTTTTTTTTTGTGACAGTCACTAATGTTTTCTCGCTCCACGAGCAGATTGTTCCGCAACAAGTGCCGCGCCCAACCGATGAAACCTTTCCAACAATAACGAGAGTGCAAGAAAACATCGAGGAGCTTCAAAATTCAGAGCTAAGTTTCACCTCATACTCATTGTACTTCTAAGCTGTACTTCTCATGTTTCATCAATGTATTATTTTGTATCATATTGATTTCGTTGCATAGTCATGAAATTTTCACCAACATAACCTTGCATTTTGATTTACACATTAATAAGTAGGAGACTTAACCAAATTTTCGACCACACAACATATTTTTCTAAGGGATTTAACTCTATAAACTTAACAAACAAGTAAAACACAAAATGTCTTCCCTAGATAAATGCATTGAGCAAGGAATAAAGTTAGGATATAAAGAATAGAAATTGTCAGAATGGGCACAGAAAACACACGCAGAAAATATTGCCCGTGAAGAAAGAGCGATAGAACGAGAAGAGAAGAAATCTCAAATGGAGGCCGAAGAGAAGAAAATTCAGATGCAAATGCAAGCAGATGAAAAGAAATTACAAATGCAAATGCAAGCAGATGAAAAGAAATTGCAAATCGAAGCCGATGAAAAGAAATTGCAGATGCAAGCAGAGGAAAAGAAATTGCAAATCGAAGCCGATGAAAAGAAATTGCAGATGCAAGCAGAGGAAAAGAAATTGCAAATCGAAGCCGATGAAAAGAAATTACAGATGGAACTTGAGGCCGCCGCCAAACAGGCCCAGTTAAATGCCGAGACACAGATTAAACTAAAACAGATGGAAATGGAGTCCAACACAGAAATATCAATAAATAAGTTAAGAAGCAAAGAAGAGGAACAAAAATATAATAAATATAAAGGTCTCGTTAAGGCTTTCTGTTCTGGAGATTCCATCTCCGCTTACTTAGAAAATTTTGAATGCCTCATGTCTCATCATAAAATCAGTAAAGCAGATTGGGCATTTATTCTAATGAGGAATTTGGCTCTCGAACCACTGAAAGTAATAGAAACAATACCACAGGAAATGCGAAAAGACTATGAGTACCTAAAACAACGCATTCTCCAACATTTTTCTTTAGACACTGCAGGCTACCAACAACAATTTGCCAAATTATCTCCACAACCAAACCAAACCTTCATAGATTATGTCAGTACAGTCCAAGACATATGCACAAAATGGATTAACTCGGCTAAAACCAACAATAGCCATGATAAACTTAAGGAACTAATTATAATAGATAAAATAGTTAGCACCATCCCCACACCTTTTGCCAAGTTCTTAAAACAAATGGATTGTAAGACCATTCAGGAAATCGAGGCGAAAGGGAATGCATTTTTTACAGCAAATAGGGATATTTTTCAACATAATATAAGTCACAATGATACAGCAGCTGCAGTAGTGAACACCAAATACTCCAAACAATCACAGAGTAGATTTAAACCGCGATCCAATGTCGGTAAAGTAGTAAGGTGCCAATATTGCAATGCTCATCACGACATTTACGGTATGTGTGACAAATCACCCTCCTACCCTGAACACCTCAAAAAGATGGTAGAGAAGCAAACAGCTAAACGCATGGCTTACCACAGAGTAGTTAAATGTTATTTCTGCAATAGCTGGGGTCACTATAATAAAGATTGTCAAGGCCGAAAGTTATTGAAACAGGCCAATGCGGCATTAGTAGAAACGTCGACTGACGAAGAGCTTGAGTCACTAAATGAATGTAAAAATCAACACGACAATGAGAGCGAGCTTGGGAATGCTGTACACGTCATAAACACCATAACAGACAGTACATGCAACACCTGTACAAAGTTCCAACTGGACACAACACTACATTGTGGTCACATTGTCCCAATTGCAAATGAAATAGCTAACGCTGCCTTATCATCTACAGGCAAGCTAGTTTTTTATACAGGGTTTGTTAACAACAAGAAGGGCACGTTAATTCGTGATTCCGGCGCAACTCTCTGTGGGGTGAGGAGAACATTAATAGACGCTAAAGACTACACAGACAAACATGTGACGTGTCGCACATTTTCAGGTACAACAGAAAAATATCCCCTTGCTTTGGTCGAAATTCAAACACCATTCATATCGGGGCAAGTATTGTGTGCTATCCTTGAAAATCCCGTCGCGGATATTATACTTGGTAATTTACCCAACATCCATCCTTGCTCTAAAAGAGAAATAAAAAGGTGGGAGCAAAAACACGGTATCCACCACAGAGATAGCGACACAAAAGAGAAACACCATTCTTGCTTGTCTCAATCTGCCAAAAGACCAAGGGAGACAACCACTGAGGTAATTCAGGAAGAATTTACCGAGGTTTACAATGCAGGGGCGGTCGAATCAAGAAACGATACGACCGAATTAAAACCTCGAATTGAGGATGCGACCAAACTACCAAGTACCGAACCTGTAAATGTGCAACAAAACACACAACACACAAAACCAACAATAACACGACAGACAACCCACAAAACCAACACCGACCAACTACAGGAAAGATTAGAAATAGTAGCGCCAAACTCAACTAACATCACTTTTGGTAATGAACAGAAAAATGACCCTACACTAGCACCATACTTTAAGTTAGTAGGCCTTAAGCCAAAATTAACAAAGAACGCATCGTGGACATTTAGGCTACAGGATAACATCTTAACTAGATTTTACACAACAAAACACACCACGACACAGCAAATAGTGCTACCACAAGCACATCGAAACAAAGTTTTAAAAATAGCCCATGACTCCCCTTTTGGAGGTCATATGACATACGAAATGACCAAGGCTATTATCCTGACCCAGTTTTATTGGCCAAAGTTTGACCAGGATATTAAAACCTTTTGTGCAAGTTGTATTATATGTCAAAAACTGGTCAACAAGGGGAATAACCATACTGTATTCTCTTTAAATAGAAACTTGCAATTATGCCATGGAAATATGTTGAAACCATATTATGTTAGACAGGACAATGAGACAAATGAACTGACTCAACGAACTGGTGACGGAGACAAAACGACAATTTCTCAACGAACTGACACCTCGACAAACGACGCATCGTTAACGACACACTCTTACGACGACGAAAATGACGAAGACATATGGACATTACCTACAATCTGTGATATCGACAACGACAACAAATGTGACAACAAAAACGACGACGACAATGACATTGAATACAATGTAAAATCAGTGGCATCTGTGATAAATCAGACAGACGTGGACAACATGGAAATCCCTGTACCAATCATGACTGACGACGGAATTAATGACGTAGTTGCTTATATTGATGATATATGCATCCATTCTTCTGATATGACTTCTCACTTACTCACCCTTAAACAAATCTTCCACCAAATCTCTCTTTTTGGACTTACTATCAAACCTTCCAAGGTCGAAATAGGTTATACACAAATAGACTTCCTTGGACATAGAATTTCTGAAGGAAAATTGTTGACTGATGATAAAATTGTTTCCAAGATCCTTAAGCTAGAAGTACCTACCACAAAGAAGCAAGTTAGAAGTTTACTAGGTCTGATTAACTATTATTCTAAATTTATTCCACATTGGGCAGAACTAACCTTAGTTTTCTCTGATATGTTAACTAAAGATCATCCATCGAAAATTTGTAAAAGTACCAGCTTAGATGATGCAATGTGTAAATTGAAACATATTTTTTCTAACCCACCAGTCTTACGATTACCCAACATTAATTTACCCTTTATTTTGACCACAGATGCGAGCGCTATCGCAATAGGAGGATGCCTGATGCAGGAAATGGATGGCATAAAACACCCAATTCTCTATGTAAGCCGCAAACTAAAGAAGGCTGAGACTCGGTATGCCACAGTTGAATTAGAGTGTTTGAGCCTAGTGTTTTGTATATTGAGATTATCGAAGTTCCTCTTAGGGAGTCACTTTGTGGTCCTCACTGACAGTTCGCCATTATTAGTCCTTAACCAGGGGTCGCCGAAAAACCATCGGCTACAAAGATGGTGTCTTCTACTTCAAGATTTCGACTTCGAAATCCGCCACATCAGAGGCACCGACAACATTGTGGCTGACCTTTTGTCACGGCAAGTGAATGCGCCAGTAGAATGACTCTGATCACATCTACCATTAGCCATACTATAAACTGTGATACTTTTAGTCGGTTGCATATTACAGTGGAACTCTACACCTGCTAGAGTACTCTCAGTGATTAGTTGAATTACGACACCCAAGAACATGATACGTTACTTTAAGAACTATACCATCAAGTGCCTAAGCGCTAGAACGATTCCAGCAAGAAACAGTAACTGTGTTTGTCTCAACCAATAAGATCAACCAACGAACTAACTCCTAATTCTGTACGAACTCGTTATATAGGACATTAAGAACATGCCATACTTGCTGTTACTACGTAACTTTACTAACAACCGAAACAGAACGACATCGACGACAACACTCAATAGAGATCCATACTAGCTTTACCATTCATGGCATACCACGCTAGCGACAGGAGGACGACGCGCACATCATCGTTGGATTTAATTACTTAATTAGTTTAGGATTAAATATGTATTATATTTCCATTATTGTTGTATATAAATTGTATTCACCTGTAATTTGTACATATTCGACATTAATATTACAGGCGGTACCATTCCTAAGCTAAAGAACCGTCCTATACAATTGTCTCTATTTAAATTGTAACCCATTTGTCATTCATCGTACAAGAAGTACGTATTTACTTAAAGGGCAAATATCGCCTAGCCCATTTTTTCTAAGGGCAATAACACTTACCTCAACTTTAATTATATATTTGAACCAAATACTATTTTTAATCAAAAGTGAGTGAATGACTGTGTGAATGGATTAAATGTGAGAACGATACACTTGACGGACAAATTGTACGCAAACCGTATTTATTTTAATTTGTCTGCGTCTTTCATGTAAATTGTATGACTTGTCTAATTTGTGAATACATGTGTAGTACTTAGTTTAATAGTGAGTTAATATACTTAGCTTAGCAGTTAGGATACATCTAAGCACCACTACTTGGAATGCCTTTTCATGTATTGCACACAGTGCAGTAGTTCATGATTGAGGTTATCCCAACTCGTGACGCTTGGAAATACGCCACACATTCAGCACACACAGTACACAAACCTTAAAACTCAACACTATCAAGTTAAAATACAGTCACTTTATTAGAAACATCATCTTATTAGTTGAACACACTAACAAGCCAACAGGGACACTTGTAGTATGAGGGGGATAAAAAGAACAAGGTAACTACATATTTAGCATTATATAACATACGGGAGTAAAAGTGTATAGAAATACACACACAGATCAAGATTTGAAGGTGTACTTATTTAGCCAAGACTTCGGTCTTGTTAACCCTCTATTATATAGGGGTTATTTGTCTGGGTACCATTTTGGGTACTATGAGAAGGGCAAGTTGTAAATACAACTACTAAAATGCCACGTAACTTCGGTCTGATAAGCATATTTAAGCACACGAGAGACAGGGATCTCTGCACCAAATCAGACAAGTGTTGTATGGTAGAATACATGAGTTGTTAGTGCTAATAGGTAGGTTGCCAGGTTACTATCCACCAAACTACAACACCAACTGTAGGTGAGTCGGTGACAGAATTAGAACGGATCTAATTCCCAACAACAAATCAGGTCACGGGGGAGGGGGGATCCTGTCACCGCCTCACGTATATATCTAGTAAAGGGCTGCAACTCCAGCCCAAGGGAAACCATTGAGTCGAGCAGGACCCAAGTAATCTAGAACCTTCTAGATAGAGAGGGTCACCAAGTCCATGATTCCGTGGACACTGATGTGGCCCGCCTAATGCGGGGTCCACGAGGAACTCGGACAGAGTTACCGCCCGTGTCGGGTTAGGACACGCGGAGACCGGCAGAGGACGAATGGACTTGAGAGAGGCAACGGGGCCTGCCTTTGAGGGACTCTATAGATATCAATAGATATATAGACATAGGCTAGATAGTTTGCTAGACTGTTAAATGATACTTATATGTTTGATGTTTACTATGTGGGAGATGTAATCGAGCGCGGGTCTGTTTACCCATTGCGCCAACACATACTGTATATGTAGATACAATAAATAATTGATCTCATAACGACCAGATTTATTGTTGCCTGTATGAACCCAAGTTTAGTTATCTAGATACGAGCAAGACTATGACAACTACATTAATGTTAAGTTTCTGAATTTTGAAAATTTTAACTTTTTCAATTTGTAAAAAAATGTTAAATCTTTAATTTAAAACAATTAATGTAACAATTTTACCTTTAAAAATGTTTGGATTATATAATTTTGAATTTTGGAATTTTTAATATTTTTTAATTTAAAAATTTTTTTAATTTGTATTTTTAAAAATTTCTACCTTTTGAATTTTACATTTTTTACTTTTTAAACCCATCGACCGACCAACCTCTCTCCGAACCATCTTTACATTTTTAAAATGTTACTTTTAAACAGACTGATCGCGAATTTTCAGCCCTTAGAAACATCAATCCACCAAAATGACGCGGGGATTCGAACCTGTCACCTCCACACGGCATCTCGCTGCAGGAACAAGTGTTCTTCGAGGCATGACCAAATATACACAGGGCACCTATCATGCCCATGCCACTATCATAACACACTGTTGGTACATTACTCCTCGACCAGACAATCACACAAACCCTCGACCACCCGCACCTTTTCTAAAACATTTCTTATTCAATCCTCCAGCCCGACCCTGGGATTCGATACTTGTCACCTCCATATAACGAAGGCGGAACTCTTTTCCACCACTTATTAAGACCAGCTTTAACTTTCAAACAAAGGGCGGTAACATTACTCCCCCCCCCCCCCCAAAAAAAAAAAAACATTTCGGGGTCCATTACCACAAAGATAACTACTTCTGGTTCCCCCACGTCAAAATCTAACACAAGATTAACATGTTCTATCTGCTTCATTCCAGGTGCAGGACCATGAATCTAAGTTATTTCTATCATACTTCAAAAACGGAATAAAGTAAGCCTCTTAAATATAGTTAATAAAAGCATTTAAAAAAAAAATTGCTATGGCCACATTCTTACAATTCTCAATGCTCGATTAATACCTTAAATATAATTGTCTCATGTGAGGATATTCAACTGGATACAAGGACACACACACACACACACACACACACACACACACACACACACACACACACACACACACACACGCACGCACGCACGCACGCACGCACGCACGCACGCACGCACGCACGCACGCACGCACGCACGCACGCACGCACGCACGCACGCACGCACACACACACACACGCACACACACACACACACACCCATCCACACACACCCATCCACACACACAGACAGATGAAAGTAAGTAAGTAAAGGACTGTTTACACTTCTTAAGTAGATTTTGGCATATGGTGAAAGACCCATATGTGTATGGACCAGTTGGACTTGGTTGGGTGATGTGGTCAGTGTCACGCTTGCCACTGTTATTCCATTAGGCCGAGATTGTACAAACCAAATGGAAACAGAGGAACAGAGGACCACGTAAACAATGGACGGAGGGAATAGCAGAGTCCATGAAAATATCGATACATGAAGCCCATAAGTGGGCATCTCCTGCTGTCTTCTCCGTTGTTTTGTGAATGTATTTGTTTTCTGATAAAGGCTAGTGGCACGCAATCTGTATATTTTGTAATTCGGTTCTGTAAAGCTGCATTACGTTGTGTTATTTTATATTGTTTAAGTTAAGACAGTGCCTAAGGGTCGGGCAGACATAAATATTGTCTAAAATGAGCGATATTTGGTCTGATATCTTTGTTTATAAATGCTCTAACACTTAAACCTTCATTAGGAAACGTCACTATTTAAAGTTTGTGCTTGCAATACAAGTGTGTTCTTTATGCAATTACATGATCATCCATTCGTGGTTCATCATTGTTGGTTATCTGGTTAGAGATATATATGTAATGTAATATTTATTTCATTTTGAAATAATAATTGTTGAAATTAGTGATGCGTTCTCCTAATCGTGAGAAAATAGCACTTTTCCTAGGTATAGTTGTGTTAACGAAACACAAGTGTTTAATATTCAACAGATACCTTGATGGTGGTATTGAATCCGGATTTAGGAAAATTGAAAGAGGGAAGTACGAGACTCGCTTAATGCATGTAAAAGGAAAGAGGAACGTCAGGGTCAGACAGGTTAGTGTCAAAATCTAATCTAGTGTTGTGCAGCATACATTGTATGTATAGGTCCTTGTTTATAATATGTGCTGGAGGAAAAGGTGGAACGCTGTAAAAGACAATGTTACAAGTATATATGTGGTCGGGAGTGGACGGGGTGGACGTGGGGAGGAGGGATAGGATAGAAGACCACTTGAACAGATGGGCTAAACAAGCTTATAAGAGTGCACCACGACATAGAGTACTGGGGATTCATTACAGACAAACTTTAGTGTGGAGGGTACGTGACTGACTGATTCGTAAACTACAGCTCGTTATTAGAATGTAGAAAACGTACTTCTTCAATTATCGATAAAAAGGCTTGCCGATTGGATCCGAATAACAAATGGAAACAAAATGTAACTAGCAGCTGGACGAATGGAAGGGCACACACAAATGCGCGCGCGCGCTCACACACCTTTTCGTATGTGGCATTATTAATCGTGCCTTTCCACTGTTCTGTCTGTGTACTGTCAATCATGCCATGATGTCAAACTGTCCAGCAGCTTCTCTTTTAGTCTACATCGACCACTCAGCCACTCCAACTTTCCCATTGTGACTACATGTTCCAGCTTTCCCCTTCTAATGTCATGCGACATAAACGATGACTCTTCGTCTGTTGTGAGTAACAAGTTCTTTTTGTTAGTTAACTTCTTTCAAGATATCTCTCATTGCTTTTTATATATCCTCCATCCTCCACCATGTTCCCATCATTCTTCTATAAAACTACATGTCCACAGCTTTCATAATTACACAATTGTCTGCTATTGTCCATGGTTCGCTTCCGTACATGATGTTGATGTTTGCATATTCTTTACAGGACATTGCTGTCAACATCAGCATCTTTCAGCTGATTGTTGATTCCTTGGCAAGATTACGTTCAGTAGTTAGCCATTGCTTTTTGAGCGACCGGCTCACACACCCCTAAGTTACCGACGCGGCTAGAACCGCTACCGATTCTCGCCGTCGTCACGTTACTCACGAGAGTATACGGGATTACGGAGAAAATCTCTGTACATGATACTTGGTTAAATACAGCACAATAGTCAGATTAAGTGACCGTCTGACCTTTCCTCGGAGTACTGAGTTTCGGCCGGAGCCTCTGGTCACTCTCTGCCACTCGGAGATATGACATTGCAGACTGAACCTTGAGGCATCCCAGGATCACCCGCTTCATTCTGTATGCGCTCTACTTTCACTAGTTGACTCTTTGACACAGTCCATCCTTCCATCATGTGCCATGCCGATAAGCGTGGGCGGTGATGATTCGCCATTTGACTCAATCACCTGAGTCGTGGATCAGCTTAGTGTTCCTTCTCGTCCATACCACGTGGCCAAGCCATTCAGGTATTTACTTCTTTGTCTTCCATTTGTTCTCTTCCCCTCGATCTTGTCAGGTGTCACTAAGTTCTCCAATTTATTTCTTCACATAAAATGTCCAAAGATTTTGACAGGTCTACGTTTAATTTCGCTAAACAGGTTTTTAGCAGCACCTCAACACTCTTTTTATCGTTGCAAATGATATCTTTTTATTGGTCAGTATGTTTTTCATCTATCTTGCTAAAGGCACCTTAGCCATGGTCATTCTTGTTCTAATCACTTCAAGGCATCTCCCATCAGAGATGTTATAACTGTTCCGGGATAATTGTACAGATTCACTTGTTTAAGAATATTCCCATTTACCTGTGGTATTTCCTTCGTCCCAGGGACGACCATAATCTATGCCTTCTTACAATTCAAAGCTAACTGTAATTGTTCACTGTGTGCAACAACACAAGCATATCTGTATGGATGACAATTAAGCATATGTATGTGCTTTACAAAGAATGAATTCACAGATTCAACACCAATGACATTACAATGAAATCTCAATCATTCCACAATCATTCATAAGAATTTATAATATTTTCCTGGACGGTAATTAGTCACAATGATGTGGTTCACAAATGATACATTTGCATCTGTTTAACAATAATGAAATCACACATGAATCACCACAGGCATGCTCTCATCAATTTCATAGATTTATGTGATATACCCAATCCACATTCATTCATTATGAATCCTAACCATTCTTGCATGACGGTTGATTAAGCATTATTATGTGGCCCACAAATATTAATTCCACATGTTCATCATGATCTCTATAGAAATCTACTTGGCTCCCATGTGCTCATGTGGAAAAAAAAACTTGACTTCCCATGTGCTTTTGTAAAAAAACAAAAAAATACTTGACTATTACACATTACACTAATTTGTCTTACCAGTGTTTGCACATTCAAAATAGGTTTCTTACCACTGCACTAAGTATTCTTAGCCTTCTAAATTACTCACCAACTTCTAAATCACTGCTGACTGAGTTTAACTACTTAAGAAATAAAATGTACAACCTAGGTCTAATGCTTACACATTAAATTAAGTTGTTTAACTGGAAGAAAAAGAAACTCACTGTGGTTTATCCTAATGTACAGTTTATACATGATTATGATAACTAAATATAATATTTAGTTTCTACTAAATTAATTTAAGGACTAATCACGTTGTTTACAACACATTGACTCACCGACTTCATGAAAAAAGGAACACTGACTAGCGTAATATAAAATATATTATTGTGTTTACCTTCATTCTTTTTAATGGCTCCCACACCACATGTCAGCACCAAGGTGTTAGGTCCTAGATTTGGTTGGGTTTCCAAATATACTGGCTGCTGGTTTGTTGGTCCTTCTTTCTCTCGACTTGCTTTTCTATCTTTTGTTCGTAGAGATTTTCGAGGATACCAATTCCTGCATTCACAGTCGGCCTTCTTCTAGTGACGACGTGGTATGCACAATGAGGCCTTGAATTCCGATTCCGATTCCGAGTCCGATTTGTCGAAAAAAAAGAAACTTTCCACTTCGTTCAACCCGTCTTAATGACGTTGGTTATAGGTGTGGTGGTTCATAGTGCGGTATAGGTTTTCTGGTCTTTTGTGCGTTGGTCAGCTTCTATTTCTGCATGACTGGCTGAGTTCCTCTTTTTGCCATCCTTTTTGCTTTTTTCGTTTTGCTGGTGTGTCTGCTGTCATTATCGGTTTGCCCATCCCTCTCGTTTGGTGTTTTCTTGTCCGGGGCTGACCCTGGGGGGTGGGGAGGGGGCTGTCTTTTATCATCTGTTTTCTTGTGCTTGCCCTGGGGGGGGGGGGCGCTTGTTTTCTTGGGTCTTTGTTCAGCGGTTTTTTGTCAAGTGTAGGGGTCGGATTGTATCATCTCTCTTGTCTATCGTTGGGGAGGTTTCCTACCGTCTCCTCTTGTCCCACTCCGGAGGGATTTCCTGCACGTCCCTCTTATCCATCGTCAGGGAGGTTTCCCATCGTCTTCTCCATCGTTGGGGTAATTTCCACCCTTCTCCTTGTCTCCCCCGTCGGAGAGGGTCGTTTGTCTCTCTATTGTCCACCATTTGAGAGTTTTAACGCACCCCTATATATTTCCTATTGTCTGGTTTTCGTGTGGTCGAGCTTTTCTTCACTGTATTTTTATTTTGCTGTTGGCTTTATTTTTTGTTGGTTATATTTCTTTCCCTGTTCTTGCAATGAATTGTTTTGTAAGCTTTTGTATTTCTTTGTCGCCTTCCACCTGTAGGCATTCCTTCATTGTCATCGTAGTGTTTCTTGTTTGGAAGTATTCTACTAGGTCCCTGCGTTCCTGGGCATAGGCTGTGCACGATAGTAGGTAGTGTTCTATAGTGTTTTCCTCCCGGCAATCAATGCAATGTGGTCGGGTGATTTTATCTTTCCATTTCCCGATTCTCAATCTCCAAAGTTTCTTGTACGTTGGTATTTTTGTGTTGTCTTTCACTTGACATTTCATACTTGGCTCTCTGAGCATGTGGTAAGCGTGTCGTCCTTTATTGCTGTCTCTCCATTGTTGTTTCCATTTGTCGATTACTTGTTGTTTGATAATGCTTTTTGCCTCCAGAATGCCGAGTCCTGTGTTTCCTATATTCTGGCTGCTTGTCCCGCGTTTTGCGGCCCTGTCTGCCCTCTCATTGCCAGTTATTCCTCTGTGTGCTGGTATCCATGCAATTGTGACCTGGCATCCCATACTTTTTAATTTTGTTGTTAGTGTTAGTATTTTCTCTTTCAGGTCTTGTCTGTTCACTTTAGAGTGGTTGCCTAGCGCTTGTACTGCAGATAGTGAGTCCGTCAGTATAGTTAGTTTTATAGGGGGGTTCTCTGTTGCTATTTCTAGTCCTTTCATAATTCCAACTAGTTCTGCCGTGTATACCGATGCATTGTCTGTTATCTTGTACTCCTTTTGGATGTTCCGGTATGGTACTACTACTCCTGCCCCTACCTCCCCATTCTCGTTCTTTGATCCGTCTGTGTATATAGTGAGGTTGTCCGTGCTTATTTGTCTTATGTATTCCTCCGCTATGTCTTTGGCTTCCCTGTCCTCTGTTGATTTATTTATTATGCTCGCGAGTGTCGTATCCGTAAATGGTAGTTCTAGCTCCCATTGGGGTGTTGTTTGTCTGTGAACTTTTGTTCGTGCCAGTGCCCTGGCTAGTTTCTCGTCCGCGTTCATCTCTTGTGCAGCTGTCCATCCTGCTGGTGTTTGCGTCTTTTGTATGGGTATTCCTCCCCATTTGCTTCTGTTTTCTTCGAATGCACTGAACGCGGGGTGTCTTGAATTCTTCGCAGCCTTTATCCAGTAGTTGTACACTAATTGCTTTCTTCTCAGTTGTAGTGGAAGTACTCCTAGTGCTACCTCTAGGGCTTCCCTTGATGTTTGCTTGCCTGTTCCTAGGATAATACCCAGCGCTTGTTCTGTATTGAGTCCAGTCTTCGTTTTTTGTGTTCCGGTGCAGCGTCGTATACTATGCTTCCGTATTCTATTCTTCCTATGATCAGAGATTTGTATAGCATTAGCATCGTTTTTGTATGGGCTCCCCATCCACTGCCTTTAATTACTCTTAGAATATTTATTGTCTTTTTGCCTTTTTCGACTGTTTGGTCTATATGTTTTCTCCAGCTTAGTTGTTCGTCTAGTGTCATCCCGAAGAATCTTGTGTTTTTTGTTCTCTTTATATTCTTCCCTTGGATCTTGATGTCCCCGTCCGTGTAGTTTCGTTTTCTTTTCGCGTTGAATATCATAATGGCCGTTTTGTCTGTGTTGATCTGGAAGCCCCATTTTCCCATCCATTTGGCAATTCTGTTTATTTGCCTTTGTAGTCGGTCTCTTGTAGTTTTTATGTGTCTTCCGCTTCTCCATATTGCACAGTCGTCGGCGAATTGCGATATCCCTATCCTGTCTTCCAGTTTTTCTTCATCTAGGAATATTTGTCGGTGATATTACCGATCCCTGTGGTATTCCGTTTTCTTGCTCATAGGTTCTGGATTCCTCGTTTTTTATTCGTACGGTGAAGCTTCTGTTCTGTAGGAAGTTTTCGATCTATCGATATGTCCTGCCTACTATCCCTATTTTGTTGATTTTGATCAGAGCTGCTTGTCTCCAGCATTGGTCATATGCTTTAGCCAGATCTAAAAATACTGCTATCGTTTTCTCTCCTTTTTTGAATGCCCTCTTTACGTGGTTTTCTAGTTTAATTATTTGGTCAATTGCGCTTCGGTTGGCTCTAAACCCCGACTGTGTGTCGCTAATTAGTCCGTTTTTCTCCAGGTGGTGTGTGATTCTTTTATTGATGACTGTTTCCATAATTGTTCCGAGGTGTGATGTCAGGCATATTGGTCTGTATGAGTCGATTCTTTGTGGGTTCTTGAACTGCTTTTTGACTGGTATAACTGTCGCCTTCTTCCATTGTGCTGGTATTTGTCCCGTGTGCCACACTTTGTTGTAGAGAGCTGTTATTGTCTCTATTGTTTTTCTTGGTATCCTTTTCAGTATTGTATAGTTTAGGATGTCTGACCCTGCTGCTGTGTCGTCCTTTTCCTTGATTGCTGATGTTACTTCGTCAATCGTTATGTCCGCGTCCATGTAGAAGTCCTCTATTTCTTGTTGCAGTTCTTCCAACTCTTCAGTGTATTTTTCTCGTCTTTGTTCTTCCTGCTCTCCTAGTGACATGTTGGAGCATACCTCGTAGAAGTATTTGCCGAACGCGTCTGCTTTTTCTTTGTCTGTTACCGCTAGTGTTGGGATTTTTATTGTTGAGATGTTGCTGTTTGTTTGGTTTCTTTGTATAGCTTTTATTTGCTCACATACTTCTTTTGTGGGTGTGTCTGGTGACAATTTCTGGCAGTATGTTTTCCATGCTGTTTCTTTGGCTTTTGTTATCAGTCTGTTGGCTTCGTTCCTCTGAATTTTGTATTCGTTGTAGTTTTCATCTGTCCCCCTTCTTCTGTATTGTTGGAGCGCCGTCGTTCTTTTTTCCAGTGCCACTGTGCAGCTCTGGTTCCACCAGCCAGCTGGTTGTTTGTTCCATTGTTTTCCTGTTGTTCGCGTTCTCTGTGTGTCCGCTGTCAGGTATGCAGGCATATTTCTATTGGGGATGTAT
This sequence comes from Cepaea hortensis, assembly GCA_963921405.1. Lineage (NCBI taxonomy): Eukaryota > Metazoa > Mollusca > Gastropoda > Stylommatophora > Helicidae > Cepaea > Cepaea hortensis. The sequence continues at coordinate 75,057,514 of OY992880.1, read as the reverse complement.
TTTACCGCGGCCTGTAGGATGTTGTTAGTGATTCTTTCTGTATATTTGTCTATATCTTCACCTTCTGTCTGCCTTGAATCGGTCATTGCTGTTTTTATATTAGTTTTTCCCGTCCAAGTTTTTGGCTATCCCGTCGAACATGAGTCTGTTGTTGTAAAATTAGGATTTTGGAAAGGGGAAACAAACCAGCACGGTTGCGGTGGTAATCTTGAAATGGTATTGCGAGGAATATTCACAGCGACGTTGACGGCTTGCGAAAACATATATCACAGATATCAACATCATTCAATGAGATTATGGATATGGAGGAATCCTGATCAAAAGATCAGAAATCAGATTGATTAAATTCTCATCAATAGAAGATTTCAAAATGCCTTAAAAGTCGTAACAGCTATACGAAGCGCAGACTGCTACAGCTAACAGAGATTTTTTTGTGTGGTTCGCATATCCGTTACAGGACATCGCTGTCAACATCAGAATTTTTCAGCTGATTGTTGATTTCTTGGCAAGATTACGCTCAATAGTTTGTCATTGCTTTCTGAGTAACAGAGATTAATCATAAGCAATATGCATATTTATTATGTAAACCATATGAAGAAAGGAAAAACAGCTGGACCAGATCAAATCACAATAGAAGAATTAGAAGTATTGGGAGAATTTGGAGTAGATATATTAACCAATATGTTGAATGATATTTACAGCAGTGGATATTTACCCAGCGATATGCTGAAATCTGTATTTATAGCTATACGAAAAAGATCAGGAGCAATTGAATGTGAAGATTTTCGTACAATTAACCTCATAAACCATATCACTAAGCTTCTTCTCAGATTATAATGAGAAGAACGAGAAAGAAAATAAAAATAGAAATTAGTGAAGTGTGGAACGAAAGGTTACAAACAATGCAATATATACATTACGGACATTATAGAAAGGTCAATAGAGACACAGAAAGACATATTTGTGCTTCATAGATTATACTATTGCATTTGATAAAATAAAACATGATGAACTGGTTAAATGTTGGAAGATACCAATATTGATTGTAAAGATTTAAGAATAATAAAGAATATTTACCGGAACCAAGTAGCAGCAATTAAAGTGGAAAATAAAGAGGGCAGTTACGAACAGATAAAGCTAGGAGTACGATAGGGGTGTGTGTGTCTTGTCACCGGATCTCTATATAGCGAATTAATGAGAGGGATCAAAGAGACGCCAGGAATACTAATCGGAGGTTATAATATAAATAATATACGCTATGCAGATGACACAGTATTGGTGTCGAATAATTCAACAGACCTACAATTGTTGGACATTGTAGTGATAGAGCGTGCGAAAAAAGGACTTTCCTTGAATATCAAGAAATAGTAACAATGGTGATATCAAAGAAAATGGTGACACCAAAATGTGACATAGAAATAGAAGTGAAAATTCTTAACCAGGTGGATAATTTTAAATACCTAGGGACATTTATAACATCAGATGGAAGATGTACAGCAGAGATGAAAAGCAGAAAAAGGCAAGCAAAAACCGCATTTCAGAAAAAGAAGAGTATCTTATGCAATTAGTCACTATCACTGAATGTAAGAAAGAGAGTGCTGAAATGCTATATAGAACCAGTTTTGCTGTATGGCAGTGAATCTTGGAATATAAATTAACACATCAAGAAGAAATTAGAAGCAGCAGAGATGTGGTTCCTGAGACGAATGTTGTGAATAATTTTGAATTGTGAGTGAATAATGTTTTTTTTTTAATGTTGTGAATTCCTTGGACTGCCAGAGAAACTAACAACGACTGCCTTGAATCAGGCTAATGACACTATACCATTATATACAACAATAAGAAAGAGACAAAGAGCTTTCTTCGGTCATGTCAACTGGGAAGATCAAGGGGAAGAGAGGCAGAGGCAGACCAAGAGAAATTATTCTGGATGGACTGAGACGGCGGCATGGAGGAATATCAGCAGACCAAATAAAAAGAATATCAGAACACCAAATCCGAGATCTGTGGAGAGCCACAAACACCCATGCAAGCTGGCAGGGCACTTGATGATGATGAATACGCGTATAAAATTAAAGAAGGTCACATATTCAGTAAGAAACACAAAAGTTTATCTACGTGCACTAAAGAGTGAATAGATAAAAGATAAATTAAACGAAGATGTAAATAACAGATTTGATGCATTGTCCAATATGGAAATATTATTTCAAGATATAAGCGAGCAATGGAAAATATTAAAGAAATAAGTCAACCAAGCTGCAGAAACAACTATCCCAAATATAAAGATGATGGGAGGTAAGAAATGGATGATGGAAGACATCTTAAAACTCAAATAAATAAACAGAAATAAAAAAAAAAAAAAGTAACCATGAAAGTATGAAGAGATTCACCGTAAATTAGGAAATCGTGCAAAGAGGGAAAAGGAGTAAGGTTTGGGGAAAATTGTAGGGAAATTGAAAACCAACACAACTCACGCAATAACAAATTAATGCACAAAAGAATTAATAACATCACTAAAAAAAGAACACACACACACACACACACACACACACACACACGCGCGCGCGCGCGTGCACACACACGCGTGCACACACACACATACACACACACACACACACACACACACACACACATATATATATAAACGGGTTGCCTAAAAACCAGAGATGGCAAAATCATAATAGCGACAAATACGATTTTACAAGCGTTGTCAGATTATGTAAAAGACCTTTAATGATACAGGAGAAAAACAGTATGCTATTCGAAATGAAGGACCATCAATTTTTAACACGGAAGTTGAGAATGCACTTAACCATATGAAATCTGGTAAAATCCAGGGTGTAGACAACAGAAATGATCAATGCCTTAGAACAGGGGTGGGCAAACTTTTCGTGCGGAGAGCCGCATAGACAAATGTAAAGCCATTGGGGGGCCGCATATATATATATATATATATATATATATATATATATATATATATATATATATATATATATATATATATACATATATATATATATATATTCTTGTATATATCCATTTTGTTTACGGCACCCTATCAGAATAAGTAATTATTAATTATTTATAGGTTATTAAGCAGTATAAATAACTAATTATTGCAATTTTATTTTACTTATACACTTATACATTATATTTGACTATATGGACAAAAACGTTTACTAATTTATTAACACGATTTTACAACTTGTTATTATAACAAATATTCTTTATTATCTATCAATGGCTTTAATTTAGACACACAGCGACTACATTGTCACTACAGTTATTCATTTCTAATGAGATGTATGTAACTGCAATTTTTGACAATATTCTTGAAATCTGAAGCAAGTTTACTTGTTGAAATTTGCATGACAGCATGCAAGTTGCAGTCCGACAATAAAGACCTATTCTTAGATTTGTTGATCTTTAAGCAAGAGAATGCTTGTTTGCAAATGTATGTGGATCCAAATAATGATAAAAGTTCAGCTGCAAAGTTTTTCAAGTTGAGAAATAATTCTTGTGATAAAGATCCATAGAAATCCAGCAAACCATCTGTGTTGAATTTCTCTTCAGGTCATGATCTGCTTGTAAGTCAAGCAGCTCCAACTGTATGCCCTCTGTGGCTGTATCAGCTTCTGCACTAAAAGTTGAACTGAGAATATTGAACTATGGCTCTAATTTCTTTAAATCTTGGAATCTCCATCCAAATTCTTCAATCAATGCATCTAATTGGGCTTTGTATTATCCAGTCATTTCACCAGAAATGGTTTCTTGTTTCAGCAAAGGGAAGTGACAAAATCTTTTATCACTTGCTTGTCTGGAGAACAGTGAGAGTTTTGCCTGAAATGATTTTACATGTACATACAATTCATGTGCAAACACACCATTGCCCTGAAGTTTGACATTCAGTTCATTTAACTTTTCCATAATTTCAATGGCAAACATAAATTCTAACTTCCACTCTTTATTGACAACGTTAGTATTAAAGTCACATTCAATGCCTTTCATCTCTAGGAACATAACTATTTCTTCTCTGAGGTCTCATACTCGCCTCAACACCTTGCCGAGACTTAGCCATCGAACACTGGTGTGGTACAGGACATAGGAATGTTCAGTTTCCAAATCGTCAAGTAATGACTTGAACTGTCTGTGATTAAGTCCTCTTGATCTGATGAGGTTGATGACACTGACAACTGGGTCAATAACATGCTTGATATTCAAAACGGTTTTACACAGACTTTCTTGATGAATCACACAGTGAAGTGGTAATAATGTGTGGTCTGGATATTCTGCTTTAATCTTATGACTTATCTACTTTACCAGACCTACATTTTTTCCAGTCAAAGCACGAGCTCCGTCAGTTGTAACACTTGCCATCTTTTTCCAAACCAACCCAGTTCTTTCAATACAGTTAGTAACAGCATTAAATATATCATGGCCTGTGGTTGTGTCTTTGAGTGACTCAACACTCAGTAACTCTTCAGTGAGTTTGAAAGAAGTGTTTATTCCACGTATAAATATCAATAATTGGGCAGTATCATGTACATCGGTACTCTCATCCAATGCAAGAGAGTACCACAAAAATTGTTTACTTGCACCTTGAAGTTTATGCATCAAATTGTCACTTATCTTGTCAACACGTCTGACCACAGATCTCCTTGATAAAGTAATGTTGTCAAATCTGTTTTTTTTTGTTTTTTGTTCTGGACACATAATGTTTGCTGCATCTAGCAAACATTCCTTGATGAACTCGCCATCAGACAATGGCTTGTTCTGTTTTACAATTCTGTGTGACAGCACAAGACTAGCTTCAGTCGCAGCATCTTGAATTGAAGACTGTTTAGTGAAAAGAGTTTACTGTTTCTCCACATTTTTCACCAACTCAAGGCATTTCCTTTCCTTCTCTTCAGTCGTTAAATTGTATCCGAAATCGGAATGTTTTGTTTGATAATGTCTTTTCAAATTGTACTCCTTGAAGACAGCCTCTGACTCACGACACAAAACAAGCAAACTGATTTGCTACCAACTTTTATAAAACAGTATTTAGTTGTCCATTCATCATTAAAAAACACGGCATTCATCTTCAATTTTCGTTTGTTATTGACACTCATTATAACGGTACATGAAATTCTGTAAAATTCAACAAAATAACATAAAAACGAATTAAAATTTTTTATTTCTAAATACCCTATCGGGCCGCATAAAATCACTTGGCGGGCCGCATGCGGCCCGCGGGCCGTATGCTGCCCACGGGCCGTAGTTTGTCCACCCCTGCCTTAGAAGAATATGGAATAGACCAGGTCACCAGACTGTCGAACTGATAATGGAGATATGCCTCTTGAAGTATGTAATTCTATATTTATTGATATACCGAAGAAATCAGGAGCCTTGGAATGTGATCAACATCAAACATTTAGTATAAAGAGGCACATCACGAAGATTTTGCTAAGAATCATCCTGCAAAGAGAAAACAAGACAATACAACCTGAAATAGGAGAAGAACAATGTTAATCCGTAGAAGGTAAGGTTTCAGTAAATGCTGGGTATATGCTAAGAACGTTAATTAAACGTTTTATAGAAGCGGCATTCCGTTGGTTAGAGGAGACCACTGCAAAACACAGTATTTTCACACGGGCTCAGTGAGTATGCTTAGTAAGGTGGAGAAAGGAATGTTTCGTGTGGAATGGCTCACCTCGCTTCAGGGGTCACAGATTGTGAGAACTGTATGGAACTTTTGCCCTGGCCATGCGGGAGTGCGGGGAATGAACAGGCCCATCGGCTGGTAGAGAATGCAGCTCTTGATGGTAGATTACTTACGGACAAGGGGGAGGTGGTCGAGCGCCTGTAGGAGGTAGGGGCGGCGGAGAAAGTAGAGGAACAAATTGAAAACCCGTATGTGGAAAGGATGAGATTTACGAAGGATTGGTTTGGGTTCTGTTAGAATCTCAAAACTGAGAGGGAAGACACGGAGAATTTTCAATCAGATAGCGGTGGGAGCGATGAGTAGTGTGACTTTTCGCTGGTTATAGAACGAGGGGAGGGAGCGAGCATGGGAATGTCCTGAGTGCAGTGATGTCAGTTCTTAGCATAACTCAACTCAACTTAACTCTGTAGAAGTAACCAAAGACATACATCTTTGCTTTCTTGACTATACAAAATAGCATTATAGAAAGTAAGACATGTCAACATGATGAAGATGCTTGCAGATCTACAAATTGATGGGAGAGACCTTAGACTTGTACAAAACATATTTTGGAAACAACAAGCTACCACAAAGATTAATAATGAAGTAGGTTAATATCAGCCGGCTTCCTGGTCTAGAGGTTAGCGACTTTTCTCCGTAATCTCGTATACTCTCGTAAGTAACGTGACGACGGTGAGAATCAGCAGTGGTTCGAATCGCGTCGGTAACTTACGGGGTATGTAGCCGGCCGCTCAGAAAGCAATGGCAAACTACTGAGCGTAATCTTGCCAAGAAATCAACAATCAGCTGAAAGATGCTGATGTTCACAGCAATGCCCTGTAAAGGATATGCAAACAAACAAAAACAAAAGGTGAATATCAGCCTATTACGAGAGGTATACAACGGGGATGTGTAATGTTTCCAGAATTTTTTCCCCTATATATTGAAAATATTTAAGAAATTTAGAAGATACGAGAGATATCACCATTTGATGAAGTAACATCAATAACATTAGATAATGCGGATGATAACGTATTGATTGCAGACAATGAGCAGGATCTACAACATTTAGTAGATGCAGTTGTTGCACACAGTGAACAACTAGGGATAGAATTAAATTGTAAAAAGACAGATTATGGTCGTTACTAGGAAGAAGAAAATACCACAATGTAATGTGCAATTAAAAGATAATATTCTTAAACAAGTGAATTGGTACAATTATCTCGGAACAGTCATAACATCTGGTGTCAGCTGCCTTGAAGAGATTAGAAGAATAAACGCATGGCGAAGGTAGCCTTTTGACCTTTTGCAAGATGTAAAACATAGTGACCAATAAAATAATGTCATTTGCGACAAGAAAAAGATCGTTGAAGTGCTACATAGAACCTGAACTTTTGTATGGATGTGACGCGTGGACAATGAACAGACAAGCTGAAGAACATATAATGGCTGTGGAAGTGTGATTTCTAAGGAAAATACAAAGAATATCATGGAAAGACAGAAAAGTGAATGACCAAGACCTACAAGAAACAAATGAAAACCGTAAACCGATTAGAGAAATAAGACGTAGACAGACACAGTTTTTTGGACACGTTATGAGAAGAAATAAATTGGACAACTTAGTGACATCTGGGAAGATTGAGAGGAAAAGAACATGGGGAAGGCAAAGAAGTATATACCTGGATGACTTATCCATTAGGTATGGTCGAGACAAGAACACAGTGTTGATCCACGACTCTGATCATTGTGGGAGATGGCGAAACATAACCGCCCACACTTATCGGCATGACACATGATGATGATGAGTTAACATTAACTACAATAATCCACACGCGAAGCACAAACTCGACCACAATGTATAGCAAATTGTCTACACAAATAAAATAAAGACATCATAAATATAACTTTATTGTGATCTAGAAAATTTCCAAAAGTGATATTACAGATCATACAATAGTATTAATCTACTTCATATGTTTCTTCACATCAACATCAATAGTTGTATAGAATCCTGTCTATAACAATCAGGGCTGTGATCGGCCAAACAGCACTTATCACAATAAACTACAACTGACTAGATAGTTGCCAAATTACCAAAATAAGTAGAGAGATTATTATACGCCTGACAGGCAGAACCAATGACTAACAGTTAGAAAAAGTTCTATACGCCTAAAAGATAACAATCAACTAGCAGGTTGACAAGTTATTAGACTCCAGAAATAGGTAACGTCGAATTTCACACCCAAAGTAAAAGAGACATATCGTCAGGGGTTCTATCAACACAACGGCGGAAGACTGGGTTTGAACCCGAATATTCTCGCAATCTCGAGGCAAAACGAACAGAGTGCGTTTTCCCTCATATTATACTTTTACTGGTGGCCTTGGGGCTTATTTTGGAAGTTCTATAGTACAGTTGTTCTTTCAAAGTGCGTATATTTCGCGCTAATTCCACAAAGCGTTATCTATTATCTCTTAAACAACAGGCCACTAACTAATACATAGCCGAACTTGGCGTCTTTGATAATCACCTCATTGTGTTTGAGCGCCTTATTCCAGGTGTCCTTGATCCATTGTTTCTCACTTTTCTTGCACCTATATGTGGCGCCATATATGTGCAGGTTCCAAAACTGAGACTCAGTGTTCAGTTCCTTTCTCCTTTTAACTTGCGGGTATCACGCTACTCCATTGTCCATGCTTCTATAGAACGTTCAAATAATGTTCTCAGCAAACACTCAGTTTTGCTGTAACCTTGCCTTCTACGAACCCACATTGTTCTTCGCCTATATATGTGCAAGTTCCAATACTAAGACTCACTGTGTTCAAATCCTTTTCTCCTTTTAACATCCAGGTATCACGCTGCTTTAATGCCCACGCTTCTATAGAATGTTCAATTAATGTTCTTAGCAAATACAGTTTTACTGTAACCTTGCCTTCTACGAACCCACATTTTTCACCTATTTCGGGTTGTATTTCCTTCCTAACTCTTTGCATGAGGATGTTTAGCAATATCTTCGTGATGTGGCTCATTATGCTAATTGTTAGTGTTGATCATATTCCAAGGCTCCTGATTTCTTCGGGATTGCAAAAAATATAGAATTACATTATTCAGGATATATATCTCAAATATCATAAATGGCGTTCAGAAGTCTGGTGACCTGGTCTATTCCATATTTTTCTAAGGCATTAATCATTTATGTTGTGTTGTTGTCTGGACCCGGTGTCTTGCCAGTTTTCATAGAGTTAAGACATTCTGAACTTCCATCTTTAAACAAAAAAAATATGATGGCCCGTCATAATTATTCAAAATATCATACTTTTTTCTCTATTGTATAGTTACAAACATCTTCACATTATCTGATCATACACTTTAAATCGTATCTGTTTCTATTATTATTTTGCCATCTTGGGTTTTTAGGCAACCCGCTGATGTGTGTGTTCTTTTTCTCAGTGATGTCAAGAATTATTTTGTGCATTAATTTGGTATTCCGAATGTTGTCTTCGTTTTAAATGTCCTTGCACTTTTCCTCAAGCCATGCTTCTTTGGCCTCTTCACACAATTTCCTAATTTTCCTGTGAATCTTTTCATATGCTTCATCGTTATTTTTGTTATTTCTTTTCATTTTCATTAGTCTTAAGATGTTTTCTGGCACCCATTTCTTACTTTCCATCATTTTCATTTTTGGTATAGCTGTTTCTGCAGCTTGGATGACTGATTTCTTTTATATTTCCTATTGGTCGCTGACATCTTGAAATATAATTTCCAGATCGTACAATGTATCCAATTTGTTCTTTACCTCTATGTTAAATTTATCTTTTATCTCCTCGCTCTTCAGTGTACTTAGATCAAATTTTGTGTTTCATGGTGTATATTGGACCTTCTTTAATTTTATATGTAATTTGCTTATGACTAATCTATGGTTGCTGTAGCAGTCTGCGCTTGGTATAGCTTTTATGACTTTTAAGGCATTTCGACATTTTCTGTTGATGAGAGTGTAATCAATAAGGTTTCTGATCTTACGATCAGGACTGCACCATGTGCAATAATATCCGTTGATGCTGATGACACCAGGTGTTTCCAATTAGTATATCATGCTCTTTTGCCTAATGTACAAGTCTGCAACCTCTTTCATCCTGTTCCCATAGTCCATACTTGCCTACTGTACATCCGTCTTCTTGATTTCCAACTTTAGCATTTAAGTAACCTATTACATCATGAATATTTTTACTGTTATAGATATCATTCAAGAATTTTGTTATCACTGCTATACCCATATCACAAACAGCTTTAATATGTTCGATAATGATGTTATCTGGCCACGGGGATTTACTTTTCCTCGCGTGTCTTATATCATTTTCATCTTCTACTTTCAGTATTGGTGGTCCCTTGCATTGATCGCAATTAATTGTTTCTTACCTGCCATCATGTTCATATAACTATTTTATATATGCTGTCTATCTTTCTTGCATCTTTTCTTTGTCTATTTATAATTTACCATCTTTTGTTTTCTGACAACTACTTGCTGTTTGCTTTCTAAGGATCAATAATTTTTGTATCCTTTTAACATTAAGCTGTGCCTTCTCGTCGTGCCTCAATATTCTTACATTGACGATTTAGCCAGACTTTTCTCAGTTTTTTATATTGTCGTACTATTTTTTATGTATTCTTTTATATTCATCTTGATTGTGTTTTGCGTTTTGTCTAAGGACCATCTGTTCTACAATTTTTTCTGCCATTCATTTCATCTTCGCAGTCTTCTTTATTTATGGCATTATTATTATTATTATTATTATTATTATTATTATTATTATTATTATTATTATTATTATTATTATCATTATTATTATTATTATCATTATTATTATTATTACGTAGTTTTATTATCATAATCATCGTCTTTCACCGTTGACCTCAAGCGGCGTGGGGAGAAATGGTTGACGTTGCAGTGCCCGATGGCTGGCACTGGACAGTGTCATTTTAAGTGATTGTACAATGTCTTTTATGTCGTTAATCCATTTTCTTTTCTGATGCCCTCTTGCTCTCCTATCAGATCTTCTTTGATGTAGCGCCATTGCTGATGTTTGATGGTGTTGCATTCTATCGAGGTAGCCAAACCATTCGATCTTCTGCCTTTCAATATATGTAGCACAAGGTGTTGATGCTACAGAATGCCTGATAACATCACTTCTTACTCGGACTGAGAGTTAAGCTGGCAGATCTTCTGAAACATCGCCTGGATCTTTTCTCCGGGGGCATGCCGGTGTGCTGGGGAATGAACAGGCGGACTGATTGGCTGGCTCGGCAAAACTTTGTGGAGTATTGATGCATGACAAGACAGACGTGGTTGCGGCCTTGTGGGATCACGTGTACACCTCGGGAGCAAATGGATCACCACAGTCTGGTATGAATGAGGCAGCGAGGTGTGACGAGGGGATCTGGCCGATGCTCGACGCTCAGAGGAAAGGCGAGACGGACATATAATCAGATTGCTACTGGAACTATTAGTGTTGGAACTCTTCGCTGGCTGCTGAGGATGGGGACGGAGCGCTTATGGGAATGTCCCGAATGCTGTGATGTCGGTTCCTAAATCAATCAATCAATCAATCAATTTTCTGAAGCATCTCGTCTCGCAAATGCTGATTTTGCGAAAGTGTGATTTTGACCGTGTTCAGTTTTGACATTGGTGGCAAAGGGTTTGTGTAAAAATGCTATTACTGTCTGTAATTTTGCTGACATATATATCTTTCAAACATCATTCAAACTGAATGAAGTCGTTGGACACGCTCAGTCCAATAGGCAAGGGTTCGGTCACGATGACACATCAATTGTCCTACCATCAGCTGCCAACCTGGTTACGGGGGTAAATCCTCGGATTCAGTATGTCCCCTATGCCAAATAAAGCGTCAGACATTGGAGCAGTGTTGTCTGTGTGCAAGGTAACCTTTGTCAATGCCACAATAAAGTACTCGCTGTGCTGGCAGCCATAGTGTATAAAGCAAGAAATCGGGCGAACAGAGGGACCACTGCAAAGACGATTTTAATTGATTTGGTAAAACTGGGCAGAAACGTGGAGAAAAGGAAGACGGTGGTGCACTTACCGCCCATTCTCGTGGGTTCGGCAATTAACGCTAATCGAACAGTCAGCCTCATACAAATTGAGGAACAGCGCACATACAAGATGGAGAAGTATAGTGACATGGTCGCAAGTCTGAGAAAGAAGTGTATACAGTCAAAGTATTCGCCGTAGATATAGGCCGTGTACGATGTGCTTGAGCAGCTAGATATAAAGGCAATCGGGTCCAAAAATAACTGCGAGGTAGCAGAAAAGACCCCGTGCTGGCTCTGGCATGATCGGAATGCTGAGTTGGATAAATCACTACAATAATATGATTCATTTTCCTGTCTGCAAGTCGAAATATATCATGTCCAAAATCTAACATCGAAGCTAGCGAACAATCTACCATCTAAGACATGAAACTCTTATTATCCCGTGTCGACTCCGTAGCCATCCCTCGAATGTGTCCGTGCACTTGAGACTGGTACTCTGCAATGTATCTGAAACACCACGTTGTAGCTGTCACAGAGATCGAGGAATGTCTGTTGAAGTCCAGCCTCCGGCAAAGATGCTTATGGTGGTGCAAGTCGTCTTGCTGAAAGCAGACACGGGTTAGAGTTGGGGAGCTGACTTCATACTGGTCGAAAGGGAGTGCAGTTCCTTAATAAACCATCAACGGGGTACGAAGGAGGCATCATGGCATAAGGAAGTCTACTGGCGTATAGCGAACCGCGATTCGGAGATGACGACAGAGGCAAAAGCTCGGGAAAGAAGCAGCCTTCTCACGGCCGAAGGTATTTGCGAAGGCACGAAGCACCGGGTGCACGATGCTCTCCTCCCCAACAACGGGGTGGCATGTGAGCAGACGCAATGCGCATGTGTGGAGCAAGTTGAAAAACAAATCGAACGTCTCAAATCAGGGTAGGAACTAACACCAGGAGAAAGACACCCGGAGTCATGACTCGGGTGAACCAGACCTCAGAGAGTGCCATGAAGGAAAGTTCCGAAATATTCAGGACCTCAATTGACGATCGCAAGGGTCCCGTCGTATTTGCTCCGCGGCGGATGTTTCATCACTATTTATGAGTGTCTGTCTATATGTGTGTCTTTCTGCCTGTGTTGATTGGTAGGTATATGTTTGTGCGTGTATTCGTGCGTGCATGCATGTGTGTGTATTTGTGTGTGTGTGTGTGGGTGTGGGTGTGGGTGTGTGTGTGTGGGTGTGGGTGTGTGTGTGTGTGTGTGTGTGAAAGTATTTTAACCATGATAATTTTTCCTATGTGTAGGTGAAATGCGATGTCAGCTCATTAAACCAGGGGGATGTATTCATATTAGACTGTGGACTGGTTATCTTTGTGTGGAACGGTCCCTATAGTAGCAAACTGGAGAGAATTAAGGTAACGTGTGTCATTGTGAAATATAAATGTGATGATTTGTCTATGGATTGTTGACAAAAAACTAGAAAAAAACACGAATATAACGACTACCTTTAGCTGTACAGTAGAATTGATTTACATTACTAAGAATAATGTACCAAAGAACGAAAATATATAGGCATTACCCATAGTAACTAATATTTTAAAATTTGGACATTGTATGCATACTTTCATTAGTCATCCTCACATTTAATAAAGCTTTACAAGTTTCTCAGATCCTTTGTTTTTGATTCACGTTTTAAATATCATCTTCTTCTCTTCTTCTTCTTCTTCAGCGTTCCGAACCATTGAGGTTCTGTGCTGCAGATACAATCCGTCTCCATTCGTCTCTCTGGTTGACCTTCTCTTGCCAGTCGTTGATTACAAGTGCTTGTAGGTCTGTATATATATTATCTCTCCACCGTCTTCTTGGTCTACCTCGGGGTCTACGGCCATTTATTTCCTGAGTGTAAGCGAGTTTTGTTTCCCTATTTTCTTCCATTCTTTCTATATGCCCTAGCCATTGTAGTCTATTAGCCTTCATGATACCAGTGATTAGCGGGGACTTAAACAGATCATAAATGTCTTTGTTACTTCTTCTTTTCCACTCTCCACTTTGTGTATCCCTAATGTGTCCAAAGATGCGTCTTAAAACTTTGTTCTCAAAGGTTTGTAGCAAGGCTTCGTCTCCTTTCATTGTACTCCAGGTTTCAGAGCCATACAGCACAACTGGTCTGATCAGTGTTTTGTATACTGTGATCTTGGTGTTACGAGATAGCGCCTTTGATTTTAGTAGATGTTGTAGTGCATAGTATATCTTATTTCCAGAATTGATTCTAGTTTGTATTTCTTCCCTTATGATGTTGGAGCAGTTGAAGATTGTACCCAGGTATTTGTATGTTTCCGTTCTTTTAAATATCATACCTACATAAAATATATCACGGATTCCAGTTTGTGATGTTAGGAAAAATAATACATGCACCACACACCCACGCATGCACGCATATATATATATATATATATATATATATATATATATATATATATATATATATATATATATATATATATATATATATATTTTTTTTTTTTTTCCGCGTTTCCATCCTGTTTCAGGATATTGCGGTCAACACCAGCATCTTTCAGCTGTATGTTGATTCCTAGGCTAGATTACGCTCATCAGCACGCCACGACTTTCTGAGCGACCGGCTCCATACTCTCATAAGTCACTTTTTGCGATTCGAACCACTGCTAATTCTCGTCGCGTCACGTGACGAGAGTATTCGGGGTTAGCGGAGAAAGCTGCTAACCCCTCGGCCACGAAGCCGGTATATATATATATATATATATATATATATATATATATATATATATATATATATATATATATATATATATCTTTCATTGGCACGTTGCCGTCTTGACATACGATAGTTTGTGCTTCAAAAAGGCATAATAACTATTACTCATGGTGGTAGCGAATATTACTGATAAGGCCAATTAGCGCTGTAAATGTTCGTCCACAGTGGGTGCATGTGAACACGTGGTCATTTGCACCATCATGCACCATCATTCGTCTCACACGCTGGGTGTGTAACTTATCTGCAATAATTTTCTCCTTTGTCTTTATTCAATTTCTGATGTTTGCCCTCCATGCAAAACGTTCAGCTGCGACATGCTCCCAATGTGCATTATCAATGCCTGTTTCAATCATGTCCCGCTTACACACATCTTTGTATCGTAGTAGAGGTCTAGAGATCTCTTACCCATCTATAATTCACCAAAAAAAAAAAGATGTCCTTTCGTATTCTACCATCATCCATCCTCCTAAGATGTCCTATCCATCTAAGTCTACGAAGACTGGGCATGGCATAAACCGTCACACTACCTGATTTTTCCCAATACTTCAGTATTTGTGATTTTGTCTTGCCACTTAATACCAAGAATCCTTCGCAGACACAGCATATGCTTGCTTGCTTGCTTGTGTTCGTTGGCTTGAGCTCCAACGCGAAGTCCTGTATGTCGGATGAAGGCATCCTGTTGTCCAACATCAGTGTGATGTCATACAAGCTGTTTAAACGTTTCTCTTGGTGTGAGTAAGTTGTCCAGGCTTCACTGCCATAAAGAAGAGTACTAAGAACAAAGGCTTGATAGACAAGGACATTTGTTTTGGCAGTAAGTTTCCTGTTCTCCTAGACTCTTTTTCTTAACCTGTTCATTGTTGTTGCTGCCTTACCAATCCGGAGGTTGATTTCCTGATCTAGGGATAATTTACCACTGATCCTAGATATGTGAAATGGTCTACCATCTCTAGTTCGGCGTCGTCAATAAAGATTGATAGTACCCCATGTGCACCTTGTGACATAATCTGTGTCTTCTTTTTGCTAATTGTTAAACCAAATTCAAAACAAGCACTGGAGAATGCAGATAGTAGACATTGTAATTCTTCCTCAGAGTGGGTCGTAACTGCAGCAGCATCTGCAAAAAGCAACTCTGTTATCAGTACCCTCCTAATTTTGGTCTTGTCCTTCAATCTCTTAGCATTGTAGAGGCCGCCATCTGAGCGTGAGTGAATGTATATACCACCATCCTGATCACGAAAGGCATATTTCAGTAGAAGTGAAAAGTATATTCCAAAGAGGGTGGGAGCTAGTACACAACCTTGCTTAACTTCACTCTTGATTTCAAACTCTTCAGAAGTTGCACCATCAAGTTTGATTATACCCTTCATGCCTGTGTGAAACGATTCCACAATGGACAGAAGAGTTGGTAGGCAGCCAATCTTCTTTAGTACCTTGAACAGACCCTCACGACTGACCTAATCAAATGCCTTTGTGAGGTCGATGAAGGAAATAAACAGTGATTGATTCTGCATTTTTCTTGCATTTGTCGCAATGGGAATATCATATCAATGGTAGACCGGTTCTGTCAAAAGCCACACTGTGATTCGGGGTAGACTTGATCTCCTAGGACTTTAAGTCTGCTCAGAACAATTCTGGCAAATACTTTTCCAACAACACACAGAAGTGAGATACCCCTATAGTTGTTGCAGTCACTCCGATTGCCTTTGTTCTTGTACAGTGTTATGATGCTTGAATCTTTGAAATCCTGTGGGACTTGTCCTTCTCGCCAGCATAGCTCTATTAGCTGGTGGATCTGTAGAGTGAGTGTGTCTTGCCCAATCCTGATAACCTCTATTGGAATTCCATCCTTACCTGGAGCCTTGAAGTTAATTTATAGCACATTTAACTTCTGTTATGGTGGGAAGTGTGTCCAGGTGGTCAAGAGTTGGTAGGGCCTCTATGGCGTTGAGGGCATCATCCGCTAGTTTGGTCTCAACTGAGTAAAGCTCCAAATAGTGCTCTACCCATCTGTCCATCTGCTGTTTCTTATCAGTGATGATTTCTCCAGTCAAGGTTTTCAAAGGTGCACTTCTTTTGATCATTGGACCACAGGCTTTCTTTATCCCTTCATACATGCTTCTGATGTTTCCCTTATCACTTGTGATTTGAATGGACTCACATAACTTGATCCAATAGTCATTTGCACACCGCCTGGCAGCCTTTTGCGCATCCTTCCTAGCTTGCTTCAGCTCACTAGAGTGTTACGCGTTGGTCTTTCCTTGTTTCATAAGAGAGCTATCTTATTCTTATCAATCAAGGGCTGCAGTGTCTGTCTGTTTGCCCCAAACCAGCCCTGCCTCTTATAATCCACAGTGCCGTAAACCCCTATGGCAGTTTTATACAGTTTCCTTAAGTTTACCTCACTTTTCACTTCCTGTAATTTTTCTGGTGTATCGTGAAAGCGTCTTCGAGTTGCTGTTGAAACTGAAAGTACTTTTCAGGATCGTGAGTGTTAATAATATTAATACTGGGGCTAGATTTGTGTTTAGCTGTGTAGATTTTCTTTGGTGTCAGCCTAACCCTTGCAACATCCAAAGAATGATCCGTATCACAGTCAGCACTGTGTTAACTTCGAGTTAATGATGTATGGTTCAGATCGTGTGATGATGAAGTCCAGTTGGTGCCAATGGCCGGATCTTGGATGTTTCCATGTGACCTTATGCAGCTCTTTTGTTTTAAAAAAGGAGTTTGTAATACATAGATCATTTCTGGTGCAATGCTCCAGCAGCCTTTGCCCATTTTCATTCATGCGACCGATGTTGTATTTTCCAAGGCACACTGGCCATGAACTCGAGTTCTTGCCCACACGAGCATTGAAATCACCAAGCATATAAATGTAGTCGGATTTTATAACTGCTTGATCACGGAGTCTAACTCCTCACAGAACGAATCCTTCACATCATCAGAGGTATCGAGTGTCGGTACATATGCAGTAATAATGGTGGCAAAACCACAAGAGGTTGCCAAGCGCAGGGATAATAGTCTTTCATTACTTCCTGCTGGAATTTAAATCATTCCCAGTAGCGAATTCTTCACTGCAAAGCCCACACCGTGATGCCTTTTTTGCTGCCTGCCCCTACCCTTCCATATATATATATATATATATATATATATATATATATATATATATATATATATATATATATATATATATATATATATATATAGGAAGCCATGGGTGAAACGAGATAGATAATAAATAGATAACAGAGTCGAGTGGTGTTAACTACTGTCAGTTACTCTTCATGGTGATGTGAGTTAGAGAATTGACCATTTTCGGGCCAAAGAGGAGTATACGAGGGAAAAGAGAGAAAATCTTTCACCGCTCCCAACTTACTAGAACAGAGAAATTAAATAGGAAGAAGATTTTTCAGGGTTCCAGACACAGGGGAAAGAACAATTATTTATATTAAGCCCAGATAATTAATTAAATTATTAGACTGAGACAGGAACAGTGAATGCACAAACTAAACTTACACAGACTAAGCAAACACGCCAGGAACAACACAAGAAATGATTGATTGATTGATTGATTTAGGAACCGACATCACAACATTCGGGACATTCCAATAAGCGCTCCGTCCACATCCTCAGCAGCCAGCGAAGAGTTCCAACATTAATAGTCCCAGTAGCAATCATCAGCAACACAAGAAACTCCTTATTTATCAAATTCTACAGCTTCAGGGACACATGATGTTCATAATAACATTGAAGCATACAACTATATTACAGACAACTGCAGTCCAAAATCAAACATTAACAACGGGTGATTCCTACTAAATAACCATACCTCTGACCTCTAGACCAAGTCTATAGGGTACATCAAGTACCACAAAAGAATGCTTAACCACCTAGGCTAATTAGAAAGTAATACTTAACAAAGTGTACTACCCTTTGTAACTGGACAGCAGATGTCCATTTATCTTCTCTCTTCTCTACGTATCTACGGTGTTTGCTATAAATGAGGAGCTGGAACCTCTTGCCACCGAGTGGATTGGGATCGTTAGCTATTACAGCAGCCAATCTAGGAGATGGAAAACTCCGATTATAAACCCCCAAGTTTAAGGTGGACCGACGTGCCTAGAACTGAATGGCCACGGGTGAGCTGGTCTTGAACGTGGAACGTCTGGTATGCGGGCGGGGCGGCGCCAGGCGTGTGGATTCCTGGGGGACATCCCATGCCACTTCCCTAGCAGGCAGGCTCTACTAGGGGGATCGATTATTTCCTGCAATATCCAAGCTTTGCTTATGAAATGAATTAAATAAAGGAATCGTCGCCGGAGCTACGGAGCACGTGCTCTGCGCTTGACACATCCTTCAGAGGCTAGCGAAGAGAGAGAGTGAGGAGGAGAAGACGATGAAATTATGTGAGAAGAAGGCATAGAAATAGGAGGGTAGGCTCAACCATGTAAGAGTGGGATACTGGAACTGTCGTAGTGCCAGGCAGAGAGGTTCTGTATTGCAGCGGCTAATATATGATTTTGATGTCCTCATGCTCCAGGAGCTAAATACAAATACCATTGCCCTGGGTACGCCACCTATATAAACCCTACTGGGCAGAAGAGACATGGGCAAGGTCTGCTGGTGAAGGAAGGAGTGAAGCATGTGGTGCTTGACTTGAGCCAGTGGAATCACAGTGCAGAGAGATCCAGGGTATACAAATGGAGATTGATGGCTTAAGTTGGAACATCATAAATGTATATGCCACAGTGGACTGTTTTGTCAGAAAGGAGCACTGACACTAGCTTAAGGAATTGGAGGAATTAGCGGGTAATAGGCTACTCATATGTGGAGACTTCAATGCGAGGAACAGAAATTGGGACAGTAGTGGAGAAAACCGACAAGGAATTGCCCTTGTAGAGCCCATGGTGGACTCCTGTGTTGTCTGTATAAATGAAGGTAGGCCGACTAGAATGGCAATGGGGCCTGGCGATGCAGACACAGCTATTGACTTGGCACTTGTCTCCCAGTCATCAGTCCTTGATGTAAAGTAGACTGTTTTGAATCACAATGGGAGTGATCACATGCCATGCTCAGTTTTGATCTCTTAATCCAGGAAAGTTAAGGCTGGGAGAGTGCGCAAGACCTTCCGGTATGCGTGGACCGACAGGACTGTTAAAAACCCCTTTTTGTATCCCCAATGGTGGACCACAGAAGTAGACCATGCTTGGAAAGCAAAGAGAGCTGCAGTGAAGCAGCTAAAGAAAGTGCGACAGATACCTCGAAGCTCACGAGAGGAAGTGGACACAGCGGAAAGTGTCAAGAAACACAAGGTGGAGGTTTTCAAGCGATGTGCTGCAGAGGCCAAGAAGGCAAAACGGGAATGTTTCATGAAGGAGATTAGAGGTGATAAAACACTGCGGAAGTTCTGGAAATTGCACAGACATTTGCAAAGAAAAGATCAGTCTATGACAGTGAGAACAATTGATAGAGATGATGGTGTGCGCGTGACAACAGACACAGAGAAAGGAGAGGCGTTTCTCTAGAGATTTTTAGAGCAGACCAATCATGATGATGCGGACACCAGGTATGCAGTTAGAGAGGAGTTATCTGGAACCATAAAGAATATGCATTATGAAGATGTTAAACATAGTTTGAAAAAGGCAAAAGACACGGCACCAGGGCCTGATGGGGTCAGGTATGGCCACATGAAGGCTTTGAGCGATGTAGACCTGAAGGAGATGACCGACTGCTTTAACCAGAGCATTAGGACAGCAACAGTACTGCAGGATTGGGTACACAGCTATCTCACCCCCCTCCCAAAACCATTCAAGTATCATTCAAAGCTTAGTGGCTTTAGGATCATCACCCTTCAAAATACATTTGTGAAGGTTTTAGAGAAGATAGTCGCTGTCAAGCTGCAATAGTTTTTTGGAAAGGGAGGCCTGTGGAGCTACAGGCCAGGAAAAGATACCTGGTCAAATATGCCACTTTTGCCTTTGATGTTTATGAGGGGTTCCAGAGTAGACAAGAAACGATGGCGGTAGCGATTGATCTCGAGGATGCATACAATAGAGTTCGATATGATTGCTGTAATGCTGGTGTCCTTTAAATTACACTCGTTGTCTGATGCAACTATTACAACAGCTTTAACGAGAACCGCAGTTCAATGTCAATAAAAATTACGGTAGCAACAATGATGATCCACGTCATATTTCGTTTTAATATTGTTGATTAATCAGACATGTCAATAATAAATAATTATATGGCGGTTCCCGTATGGCTGGGAGTATCCGTCTACATATGATAAGTAAATAATGATTGCAATATACCATTGGTCTGAAAAATCCCATCTTGTTACTTTAACAATTACCAGAAAATTACTGGATCGTGGTCACTCATTACTAGCTGATATTTAAGTTCCTTTGACTGCCGTACTAAGCCTATGATCTTTTGCATGCAAGCCGATCGGCCAGCTGTGATGCCAAATATTCTCTTCATTTCCTCAGTGCGATGTATTCATTCTTGGCTGTTCTTCATAATCTCCATTGTACCGTTGTTCTTCATCTTGAGTAACCATGCTGTGTCATGTCTATCATGCCATTCCAGTTGAATCTTCTCAATATCGTGATGTAGCCCTTTCGTTTGCCTGCCTCCATTCTTGTTGTTAAACGCCTCTCTATCTATAGTAACCTAAAGTAGTCCCCGTGACGTCAACTAGTAACTATGTATTCTTACGCTGTCCGATGACTTATTTGATTTGTCTGTCACTATTTTCTTATCCAATCTAAATATTGACTTTTGCCTCAACCGCTACGTGACAATGATATTTTGGTGACCGCACTGATGGAGAAAGGGGGTCAATCCCTGGTTGGTGAGCTGGAAAGCGGCCGTCCAGCACTCTCGTCGGGTATCTCTCCGTCTGGGTGCATGGACCTCAGAGCCACATATTTTAACCCCGGGATTGCCACAGGGATCATCAATCTCACCGGTGCACTTTAACGTGTATACGAGCAAAATTGCAAACCTAGAAGCACCAGTGGTTGGAAGGATACTAACATTTGCAGATGATATTCTTACATATAGGCAGGGGAGAGATAGGGAGCAAACAGCCCAGGCGCTACAGGCGACAGTAGACAAAGTGATTGACTGTTGCATTGAAATGAGTGCTGTCATCCACCCTGAAAAGGCAGCTGGTTTGTGGTGCTCTCTGGACAATAAAATTGTGAGAACTGATGTCCCAATCCTCACGATAGATGGTGGAAGCGTCAACAAAGAGAACAAACTGAAGTATCTGGGAATACCATTTGACATGAGCCTGCCCTTCAAGGATCATGCGGAGACGGTTGTGACAAGATCTCAAAAGGGACTCAATGCACTTAAAACTATGGCTGCAATGGACACAGAGCAGAGAATGCTTTTCACACTATACCAGCACTTGATCCTCTCAGTGATTAATTATGGACTAGGATTGCTCACTGTCTCAGAGAGTCAGTTGGTGAAATAAGAGCGCATACATAAAGAAGCTAAGCGGATCATTCTTTGATGCACCAGAGACACCCCAGTAGTGTGTATGCGTTACATCCTTGGTTGTTTGCTGACTGTTGCTGGTAGGCTCAATGTGATGCAGGCGAAGGCATATCTCAGAGTAGTTGTTGACACAGATCACCTGTTGCATGAGGCGCTGGACCCAGTTAAGGATCAGCGACTGATAAGAGGAAAATCATGGATGGCTCAGGCGGAGGATACGATCAGACAGGTTTGCATCTTGGAGAACTTTAGACGAGGAGAGGAGTGGGTCAGAGTGCCAGCGGTGCAGTCAGACTTGTGCAGAGTTATAATCACATTGAGCCGGTGGTGCAGGGAGGGCCAGCAGGGGCCACGGATGTGTAAATCCAGGAACTAATTCAGGATAATGCTCGCCCGGGTGATGCGATTATATACACAGATGGTTCGGTGTTGAGAGGCAGGAGAAGTGCCTGTTGGTTCTTAGCAAAAGCTAATGGTCGACGTTTGGTGCAGGAGAGCGTGGCATATGATACCACAACATCTAGCTTAAGAATGGAGGTGGAGGCGGTCAGTGCAGGTTTTCACTAGATGGAGAATACGATGCACACACACACACACATCGTGATTGTAACTGATTCAAAAAGCATGCTGAGTAGGGTGAGGACAGGCAGTTTTCGTGCAGAGTGGCTTGCTTCGCTTCGGAAGTCACGGGTGACAAGCATCGTCTAGGTCTTTTCTCCGGCGCATGCTGGTGTGCTGGGGGAATGACCAGGCGGACCGATTGGCTGACTCTGCGAAACTTGGTGGAGTATTGTTGCATGATAAGGCAGACGTTGTTGCGGCCTTGTGGGAGCACGTGTAACCTCGGAGGAGGAAATGGATTACCATGGTCTGGCAAGAATGCGACAGCGAGGGGTGACGAGGGGATCTGGACGACGCTCGACGCTCAGAGGAAAGGCGAGACGGACATATAATCAGCTTGCTAATGGTACTATTAGTGTTGGAACTCTTCGCTGGCTGCTGAGGATGGGGATGGAGCGCTTATAAGAATGCCCCGAATTCTGTGATGTCGATTCTTAAATCAATCAATCAATCAATCAATCAATCAATCAATCAATCAAACAATATTCCTCGTGTGGTACACCAGTTATACATCTCCCATTATTACGTCTCATGTGACATAATCTGTATCCATAATCACCCCCACAATAGCGTTATACAACATACTTTCCATGATATGGCAAGCGCAATGTTTTACATCAGATAAAACCTCATTCACAATGATTCCACTAAGAACAATCTGATACACCTTCTAGCACCAACATCACTGCATTCTTGTCTTATATGTGATCTCAGACTTTAAGTAACTATTGCTAAATAACAAATTCCTTTACTGCGTGACCATCTTGATGAATCTCTCACATGGCTATTCATGATGTTAGTATTTTAGAGGAATGTAAATTTTTCATTAATCTATTAGGCTAGCATGGTTGGTATGGAACCATGTGGCCTGGCATGGTTTAAGTTTAGTACATTTAATAATTTATGACATTTATTTTATATCTCACACCATACATTTCTGCTAAGCTTGAGCTTTTTACCTTGGGGGATATTACAAAACCACTTCTCACAATGACTATTTGATTTAACCATCAGAAACATATTTGATAATTTGTTGTATCTATACTTTATATAATCGATGTCTTATAGAACGTGTATACAAGCACTCCGAGGGAGTGAGCACTTACTACACCAGTCAACACGCCGAATCTACAAATACCTGGTTAAACAACAAGCACCCCCCACTGCAAGTTAGAATTAAAAGAGGAAAAACATACTACATACAAGACTACACATGTACATTTACTAATCTCCACAACCTAAACACAACTCTCAAGGCAAGGGAAATTACATATCGTTTAATCTTTAACATGACACCTACTACCGAAAAACAAGCACACAGGTCGAAACGAATATCACCATGTCATCTCTGTAGACAAAACATACAAGAAACAGAAGACCACATTTGTTTTTTACATGCCCAACAGTACAGACCGCACTAGAGACTTTAAGACAACTAATTGAGATATTCACCAAAAAGAAGACATATATGTACAAGGCAATATTTTTAAACACAATACCCAAAACCACAGAAAATAATCACATAAGATTGTTAACTAGCAGAATACAGATATGTGGTATGGATCTGTAGAAATGCAACAACATACAGGTTCAGAACATACAACACACATATTATACAGCACCTGGTCCAAAAATAAATTATTCAAATATTCAAAAACACTTAGACAAAAGGGAATATACACATTTCAAATTTGTCTGTGGGATTTGGATAAGGTATACAAACATAGAGATACATCTAAATCTGTAGTGGTTCATGCATGCATAGATATGTCTGTACATATACGTATAAGTTGGTCGGGTTGTGTGCGTGGGTGGAAATATACACATAAATGTGTATGTATATTTGGTATGTATATATCTCTGTCGGTAGTGTCTGTGTTGATGTATGATTGACCCCTAGTCATGCGTGGATAAACGTATAGTTTTCATAAATAGCGTAACCGAAAAGTGATTTTGTTTCCGTGGAAACCTTTTACAAATATCCCTGTCCCCACTCCAAACGCCAAGAACCAACACAATTTCAATCCTTGGAATCACCTTGGACCACGAAAGCTTTCCTGTTTTGAACGTCTCATCCCGCTAACTGAGAATACATTCTTTGTGATTCATTGTGTGACACCCTCTCCCCTCAGCTCTCTCTCTCTCTCTCTCTCTCTCTCTCTCTCTCTCTCTCTCTCTCTCTCTCTCTCTCTTACCCTGTCACACACAAGCACACACATTCTATGGGAATCAGTGTTCGTTGTCAATCGAGGTTTTGACCCTTGCTTAGCTGACACAGGTAAATCCTTTGTACTGACCTTCTCCCGGCCCAGCGAACCGAAAAATAAATTATTCGCACCTGTTAACGACAAAGTGGAAGGGTTTTCGATTAAATGATTTGGGTTGAAGAGGAACGAATGATTCCTCAACCACCATATGTAGGTGGTTACACCATGCCAAGACTATAATGCTGTCACACTTGCATAAAATTTATACGCTTATTTGTTAATTTAAAAAGACATTGTTTTGTATAGAATAATTATTTTTATATATATTAACAAAATTTAAAAAAAAAAAAAAAGAAAAGAAAAAAGATGGTACAAGAGTTGGCCGTGTGAGTCAACATCAGGTTTTCCAGCGGTTTGTTTTGCTTCATGGGCAGCCGACAACCACACCAACATTTCTTTCAATGCTGTGGGTTTGAAAGAGAACACATGGTGTGTGGAAGGACATTCTTAAGTTAATTGTTTGTTCATATTTTATGCATACTATTTAAATATACTTTGTAACTTGATGTTGAAACGCACTGCACACCGATTCGACATACAAACTCCCTGTTAAACAGACCTACACAAATACCATACACGCAGCTGTTAAAATACTAACAATACAAATGCAGAAGGTTTAACACTTAATAAAACTGTAAAAAAAAAAAAAAAAGCAAAAAAGCAAAAGACGCATACAATATACAAGAAAATTAATATACTTCATATAATCATGCTTGATTGCTAATTTCTTTACGTATTGCTCTGTGTCATAACACAGAATGTATTAAGTAAGACTAGTACTCATTAAATACGACCAGAGAGATAGAATTGACAAGTGTCAGTTTGGGGAAAACAGACGGAAGAAACTGTTAATTATAGCCAGTCGTTTCACGGGAAACGCAGGAGTCACAAGCGACTACTTGAAGAGGAACTAGCTGGGCTTGCGGCATTTAGGCATGGGACAGCTTAGCTCAACACGCCGTATTATTTAATTATACACAACGTAGTTAGTTTACATTATTCAAAAGATAGTTTTCGACATCGAGTTCGTAAGTATTTGGCCCGATAATTATATTCCATCAGAACGTTGCATGCAGATCAGTGTTTTCCACTCAGACCAAGTTAACAAGGACTGTAGTGAACTACGAGTGGCATCGCATAGGAATTGCGACAGATAGAGAGTGGTATTGTAATATCGACGACATCACGAGCGTTAAAGTGACTGTACAGTAGAAAGAGATGTCCACCAAGCGTACTGTTAACAGTGCTCAGTGAACGAGCGCCAATTTGACAGCAAATGTGACTCGGCTGGCTCTAGAAGTTGGTTTGGATGTATACCATGATGAAAAAATCTACGTGAAGCTGCTTCTGTGTGTTGCGTTCAATATATCAGAGTATCGGCAAGGCAGAGATATAGAGCGAGCCACGAAAAAAGGAGAGTAGTCTCACTAAAAGCTCCTGCCATCAACTAGACACCATTATCAACCTCACCACCCTAACAGGTGACATGGCAGACATTGAGGAAAGTCAAAACTGAAAATAAACATCACCAAAGAAGTCATCAAAGTTCAACATTCAGTGCAAGTTTAACAGTTACCCGTGCCTGACGTATTGTGACGCCATACAAATGTTGTGAGTGAAGCTCTCTAATTTGTGCCATATACCTACAATCGTTTGCGAGAGTCATCTATTTTCAACAACCACATCAATAAACTACCAAGTTCGACGTCTAAGTCTTCTCAACTGGAGTTCCTAACTGCCTGAAATGCTAGGGGTTAACGTCTTTCTCCGTAATCCCGTATATTATCATGAGTAACGTAACCTGCGCGAGAATCGATAGCGGTTCTCGCTGCTTCGGTAACTTACGGGGTATGTGAGCCGGTCGCTCAGAAAGAAGTGGCAAACTACTGAGCGTATCTTGCCTAGTACATCAACATCAGCTGAAAAATGCTGATGTTGACTGCAACGTCCTGTAAGGGATATGAAAAAAAAATTACCTGCCGTTGCTATCCTGTGTACATCTGGAGCCTGTCAAGAAGTACGAAGTTCCAAGTCTGCACCACCTAATGAGAGCTGCAAGACAAGGAGACAACGTCGATTCGTCGGACCAGGACCAGAACCAGACAAAGCTAAGTACATTGTTTATAACTTATATATTGATTGAGTTCAGTGGTCCGAGTGTTTGAATGTCCAGGCACACTAAATATATCATTCTGTTTTCCTCTTGTCATCATTATTTGTACGGGAGGTTGGTTGGGCTAACTTTGTGTTTTCTATCCTCATAAATGCCGGCTTCGTGGCTTAGAGGTTATGACTTTTCTCCGTAATCTCGTATACTCTCGTGGGTAACGTGATGACGGTGAGAATCAGCAGTGATTTGAATCGCATCGGTAACTTACGGGGTATGTGAGCCGGCCGCTCAGAAAGCAATGACAAACTACTGAGCGTAATCTTGCCAAAAGATCAACATACAGCTGAAAGATGCTGGTGTTGACAGCTATGTCCTGTAAAGGATATGCTAAAAAAAAAAAATAAATATAGGGAGAAGAGATTTGTTGACAAGACACACCCCTGTCGTACTCCTAGCTTTATCGGTTCGTAGCTACTCTCTTTATTTCGCATTTTAATTGCTGCATTTCATCATCTTCTTCTTCTTCTTCTTCTTCTTCTTCTTCTTCTTCTTCTTCTTCTTCTTCTTCTTCTTTTTCTTCTTCTTCTTCTTCTTCTTCTTCTTCTTCTTCTTCTTCTTCTTCTTCTTCAGCATTCCGAGCCATTGAGGTTCTTTGCTGCAGATACAAGCTGTCTATCGAGGCTTATTTATTTGTTTCGTAACAAAATAGTTGCTACTTGGTTCCAGTAAATATTCTTTATTATTCTTAAATCTTTCCCATCAATGTTGATATCTTTCAACATTTTAATCAATTCACATGTTTTACTTGATCAAATGCCTTAGTAAAATCTATGAATCACAAATATATGTCTTTCTGTTTCTCTGTTGCCCTTTCTATTAGTGTCCGTAATGTATATATTGCATTGTTTGTGCCCTTTCCCTCCACAAATCTATACTGTTTTTTAAAAACTAATTTCCATTTTTATTTTCTTTCTGGTTCTTCTCATTATGTTTCTGAGTAGAATCTTGGTGATATGGTTTATGAGGTTAATTGTACGAAAATCTTCATATTCAATAGCTCCTGGTCATTTTTGGTATAGCTATTAATACAGATTTCAGCATATCACTGGGTAAATATCCACTGCTGTAAATATCATTAAACATTTTGGTTAATATATCTACTCCAAATTCTCCCAATACTTCTAAT
The DNA here is from genome assembly GCA_963921405.1 of Cepaea hortensis. Classification (NCBI taxonomy): domain Eukaryota; kingdom Metazoa; phylum Mollusca; class Gastropoda; order Stylommatophora; family Helicidae; genus Cepaea; species Cepaea hortensis. Next base: position 75,029,306 of record OY992880.1, on the reverse strand, counting down.
TCTTCTATTGTGATTTCATCTAGCCCAGCTGTTTTTCCTTTCTTCATATGTTTCATAGCGTCAGCGACTTCTTCTTTTGGAATAGGTGGGCCTTCTAAGTTACTTATTTCTGTTAATTCTCCTCTTTCTCCATTATATAATTCTCTCATATACTCATTCCACCTCTTTATTATAGCACCTTCCTCCAATAATATCTTTCCTATTTTTGATTTCAAAATACCCTGTATTTATTCTTATTTCGCTTCCTGTGAGCTCACTAATTTATCTATGCATACTTTTTTTTATCGTTAATTGAATTTAATTAAATTTTTTTTTTGCATTGCTCATTGAACCAACTTTCTTTTGCCTTCACATATTTATCTCTAATTTCTTTATTTATCTTAGCATACTCTTGTTTGTCATTTTTATTCTGTTTCCTTTTGTCCATCAGCATTAAGATTTCTTCATTCATCGATTTTTTCTTAGCTTTTTGGCTTCTCTCCGGTAATATTTCTTTGCTAGTTTGATGAATGGAGTCCCTTAACATTTCCCATTGTTCATTTATACTCTGTATTTTAGCTATTGCATTGTACTTATTTTTCACAGTCACTCTGTATTGTTTTTGAATTTCTTTATCTACTTTCAGAACCTCTTGATTAAGTCTCAAGTTCTTAACCATTTTCCCCCTGTCTTTAATCTTACTTTTATTTGTCCACATAGTGGTACATGATCACTATTACAGTCAGCACCAGGCATTGTCTTTATATTAATTAATGCATTTCTAAATTTTTTATTAATACGTATGTAGTCAATTTGGTTGCGTATTTTCATATCAGGGCTTTTCCATGTGTATAGTCGTCTTTTATGGTGTTCAAATCCATGTGTCTCCAATTATCATATCATTAATATTTGCCCATTCTATTAGCTTCTCTCCTCTTTCATTTCTTGTACCTAATCAGTAATTCCCCACTATATCCTCTATTTGTCCCTTTCCTACTTTTGCATTAAAATCTCTCAGTATTATATTTATTTCTTGTGATCCAATTTTGAGCTATTGCCATTTCTACTTCATCGTAAAAGTTTTGTAGTTCTTAATCACTACTGCTTGTTGTTGGTGCATATAATTGTATAATATTTATCTCTATTGGTGTGCCTTTGATTCTGACCATATTTCAATCAATGAATCATGTGCCATGCCGGAAAGCGTGGGCGGTCATGACTCGCCATTTCACTCGATCACCAGTGTCGTAGAGTTGTCCGCTTATTCCGGTGGATACTTGGTCCCCAGAGCTGTGTTAGCCACACCGTGGTGTGTTTCCATCCTCTACCACGTGGAGGTGCAGTTGGGATTTTTACTTCCTAAAGTTCTGATCTATGACCAAACAACATGAGGTGTAAAATTTCTTCAGTCATCCATTTCTTACGACCCACCTTCTTTAATTTTGGAATAGTTGTTTCTGCAGCCACATTGATTGAATTCTTCAACGTTTCCCATTGATCATCCACATCCTGGAATAGGATCTCTAGATCAGACAATATTTCAAATCCGTTCTGTACTTCTATGTTGAATTTATTTTGTATTTCCTTGTCATTACTCATTGTACACAAATCATATTTAGTGTTTCCTGTTATATACTTGACTTTCTTTAACTTTATCCTCAATGTTCCTGTAAGAAGTCTGTGGTCACTATAACAATCAGCACTGGGTACTGTTTTTGCTACTGTTTGTGCGTTTCTAAATCTTCTGCTAATGAGAATGTAGTCAATCTGGTTTCTAATCCTGCTATCAGGACTCCTCCATGTCCATAATCTTCTAGGGTGTTGCTTAAACAAGGTGTTTCCTACAATCATTTCCTGTTCTTTTTCCCACTCTACGAGTCTGTATCCTCTTTCATTTCTCTCTCCTAAACCATAGTTTCCTACTGTGTATCTATCCCCTTGATTTCCTACTTTTGCATTGAAGTCCCCTATTATGATGTTTATTTCTGAATTTTTACATTTCTTTAAGGCAGACTCTATGTCATTATAAAATTCTTCTACACTATCTTCACTGGATTCTCCTGTTGAGGCATATACTTGAATAATATTTATGCTAAAAGGTCTGCTACTTAATTTAACTAGTAGAACTCTGTCCGACACGGCCCAATATCCTTGAACAGATTTTGATGTTTTCCGGTCCAAAATAATTGTCACTCTCCAATGACGATCTTCACCTCCAGAATAAATAATCTTGAAATCTTCATCTATCTTGATGCCTGCTCCTGTCCATCTTGTTTCGCACATACCTAACCTATTAATTTTTTGCCTTTCAATTTCTTGTTTTATGTTCTCTAAATTTTCGTCGTCGTTTAACGTCCTAACGTTCCATGTTGCTAATTTTAACGTCTCTGTCCTTGTCTTGCGATGATCAGTCTTTAAGCGAATCATGATGTCCATCATCATGAATCATGATGACCATTATAACTCTTTCTGAAATACACCAGTATCCATTTATAGATCTGGCTGTTTTTCATCAAATATTATTTCTGCACCCTTTTCATGTGTGTCGCCTCCAGAATAAATTATTGTGTCGGTTATAATTTTGCCAGATCCTTTCCATCTCATATCACTTATGCCTAGTAAATGCATTTTCATGGTTTCCATTTCTCTTAGAACAACTTTCCTAACTCATTTAATGTCCTAACATTCCATGTTCCTACTCTAAATTTATTTATTTATTTTTTTTCCGCGTTTCCATCCTGTTTCAGGATATTGCGGTCAACACCAGCATCTTTCAGCTGTATGTTGATTCCTAGGCTAGATTACGCTCATCAGCACGCCACGACTTTCTGAGCGACCGGCTCCATACTCTCATAAGTCACTTTTGCGATTCGAACCACTGCTAATTCTCGTCGCGTCACGTGACGAGAGTATTCGGGGTTAGCGGAGAAAGCTGCTAACTCCTCGGCCATGGAGCCGGCTCTAAATTTATTTAGTTTAGTTATAGTTTTAGTTTTGCCATCAGTAGCTGGATGACGGTCTGGTGTCACTTGTGGCTCATGACTGTTCCAACTGGACGAGAACGTCCTAAAACAGCCATTAACGTGGTTCACTAACTCTGAAATGTGTTTTGCCATGAGGTCTTGGGAAGATAATGTGGTTGTTTCCCCTTGACTTCCACATTCGCATGGTGGTCTTTTAACCTTGCCATTGACAGCCATTTCCGACTGTCAGGACAAGTGAGTGTCCTGCTCTGCTTAACTGCAGAGTTGTCCGCTTATTCCGGTGGATACTTGGTCCCCAGAGCTGTGTTAGCCACACCGTGGTGTGTTTCCATCCTCTACCACGTGGAGGTGCAGTTGGGATTTTTACTTCCTAAAGTTCTGATCTATGGACAAAACTCTCCAGTACTTTTAGAGGACATACTTGTATTGTCATCTACATATTATACAATTTACCTTGTCATCTATACAAACACATTTATCAATCTTACACTTACATGGAGTCTCGACAATTACAATTACTCTAACTGTTAATGTAGCGGTTCATTTTGTGGCCATCGCTACTTGAAACTGAAGCCAGGTCCGCACTTGACCTTGGCTCATGCTCAACTGATCTTGAAGGTGACGCTTCGTCCTTTCATCATCGGGCGCTTTTCACAGTCTTGTGATTAACGCTTGTGGCGGGTCACTTTGCACGGTCTCATCGTACAGACAGCTTTTTTTCCCTCCTGAACAATGCCATGATCTATAGCACCATAAACCCGTGGGTCAGTGAAAAAATGTGAGCCGAGAACAAATGTTTTTCTATTTTATCTTTTATTTTGTCAAACATATTATAATCTGTTATTCTAGCCTAATTAAACTTTTTTTTTTCAATTATACATAAATATTTAAATCAAGATTATAATATCTAATTAACCTTGCATTGTCTGTTATCTGGTACTATAACTTGAAATCTGAAAAGACAGGAATCTATAAATATCTTGTTTTAAGTAATAAATACATTTGTATCATCTTAAGAATAATACATAATACTCTATATGTAAAGAAACCAACCAAACAGAGACCACAAGAACACCACATGACGAGAACACGGAAGAAGAACTATCTGCAAATCTAACCATTAGAGAACTCCTGTTTGCGGACGAACAAGCACTAAAAGCAATCTCAGAAGCAGAATTACAAGACCACATGAATAGCCTAAATGAAATGTGTAGGGAACATAACATGAAAATTAGCAAAAGTAAAACAGAGATAATGACTGTAACTAAAGAAGAGAAAGCAACAACGATTCACCTAAATGAACATCCCTTGAAACAAGTAAAGAGTTTCAAGTACCTAGGAAGTATAATATCATCAAATTGCAAATCAGAAGGCGAGATCGTAAATAGATGCAAATGACACCAATATTAAAGATATAACATGTATCAATAACTACTAAGAAAGCACTTAACAACACAATCTACCTACTAACTCTATGTTACCAATGCCAAACCTGGACAATGACAGAAAAAAGAGAAAAGAAAAATCACAACAACAGAAATGAGAGTCCTGAGAAGAATACTCAAAGAGATAAGATCAGAAATGAAGGAATCAGGGGGTTATAGCAGCATAGATTTTATTAGAAAGCAGCAAGTCAAATGGTTTGGCCATGCAAGTAGGTTACCATTCAACAGCATACCACAACAAGCAATGATGTATAGACCAGATGAAACAGAGGAAGAGGCCGACCACGTAAATGTTGGACGGAGGGAATAGCAGAGCCCATGGGAATATCGATACATGAAGCCTATAATCGGGCACTCTCACGATGCTTATACTTCACCTCGATACCGCAAGGTACAAGAGGAACATGATGAGATGAGATGAGATCAATTGCACACATAGGCACTAGAAGTTTTCCCAGGCTTCCCAGTAGTCTATTTCCCTCGATGAGTTTTAGGTGTAGATACCACATGCATCGCTCCAGTGTATCAGGTTAGGCTATTCAATTTTATTCTAGCACAGAAGATGGTGTACCCACCCAAATCATATGTTTTACTTCTATCTTGGTCCAACTATAGTGTATTGGCATATCAGATTACGGAATCACCTTCTGTCAACACCGCATAGAATACCCCAGTATTTAGTATATTATCTGGAATAAGTTGTATCATGAATTCAAATGTAATTTCGCATGCTATTAAACGATATTAATTATGTAACAACAGTCGTCAGTAGTCATACCAATAATTACTTTAATTGTTAATCGCAAAGCTGTTAATGAAGATTAATTCAATATATGTTAATTTCATTCTGAGGAACAAATGAAAACTTAATTCTTTATATTAACAATTTTAACTAATGTCAAACAATATCAACAATCACAGATCGTAACTATCGTCTATGAATTCCAAAACATTATATATTATATATAATTATCATATTCTAGTTCATCAATATAACTATGAAAATCTTCTAAATTCATAACAAAAATACTCGCTAATTGTAATCATAAATCTATTAATATAATTGATTTATATTATAACGCTATTTCCAATGATTATATATAAAACCAAGTTATAATAATTGATTGATTGATTGATTGATTTAGGAACCGACATCACAACATTCGGGGCATTCCCATAAGCGCTCCGTCCCCATCCTCAGAAGCCAGCGAAGAGTTCCAACCCCAATAGTACCAGTAGCAATCTGATTATATGTGCGACTAGCCTTTCCTCTAAGCGTCTAGCATCGGCCAGATCCCCTTGTCACTCCACGTTGTCGCATTCTTGCCAGACCATGGTGATCCATTTGCTCCTCCGAGGTGTACACGTGCTCCCACAAGGCCGCAACCAAGTCTGCCTTATCATGCATCAATACTATACCAAATTTTGCAGAGCCAGCCAATCTGTCTGCCTGTTCATTCCCCAGCACAATAGCATGCCCCGGAGATAATATCCAGACGATGATTGCCACCCGTGATTTCCGAAGCGAAGCAAGCCACTCGGCACGAAGCATACCTGTCCTCACCCTATTCAGCATGCTTTCTGAGTCAGTTACAATCACGATGTGTGTGTGTCGTATACTCCATCCAACGGAAAGCTGCACTGACTGCCTCCACCTCCATTCTTAAGCTAGATGGTGTGGTATCATATGCCAGGCTCTTCTGCACCAAACGTCGACCATTAGCTTTTGCTAAGAACCAACAGGCACTTCTCCTGCCTCTCAACACCGAACCATCTGTGTAGATAATCACATCACCCGGGCGAGCATTATCCTGAATTAGTTGCTGGATTTCCACTTCCGTGGCCCCTGCTGGCCACTTCCTGCACTCCCGGCTCAATGTGATTATAACTTTGCACAGGTCTGACTGCTCCTCTGGCACTCTGACCCACTTCTCTCCTCGTCTAATGTTCTCCAAGATGCACACCTGTCTGATCGTATCCTCCGCCTGGGCCATCCATGATTTCCCTCTTATCAGTCGCTGGCCCTTAACTGCGTCCTGCGCCTCATGCAACGGGTGATCTGTGTCAGCAGCTACTCTGAGGTATGCCTTCGTGTGCATCACCTTGAGCCTACCAGCAACAATCGGCAAACCAAGGATGTATCGCAGACACACCACTGGAGTGTCTCTGGTGCATCCCAGAATGACCCGCATAGCCTCATTCTGTATGCGCTCCAATCTCACCAGCTGGCTCTTTGAGACAGTGAGCAGTCCTAGTCCATAATCGCTGAGAGGATCAAGTGCTGGTATAGTCTGAAAAGCATTCTCTGCTCTATGTCCATTGCAGCCATAGTTTTAAGTGCGTTGAGTCCCTTTTGAGATCTTGTCACAACCGTCTCCACATGATCCTTGAAGAACAGGCTCCTGTCAAATGTGATTTCCAGATACTTCAGTTTGTTCTCTCTGTTGATTCTTCCACCATCTATCGTGAGGCTTGGAACATCAGCTCTCACAATCCTGTTGTCCAGAGGGCACCACAAAAGAGCTGCCTTTTCCGGGTGAATGACAGCACAGATTTCAGTGCACCAGTCAATCACTTTGTCTACTGTCGCCTGTAGCTCCTGGGTTATTTTCTCCCTATCTCTCCCCTTTCTATATGCAAGAATATCATCTGCAAATGTTAGTATCCTTCCAACCCCTGATGCTTCTAGGTTTGCAATTTTGCTCGTATACACGTTAAAGAGCACCGGTGAAATTGCAGATCCCTGTGGCAGTCCCGGGGTTAAAATATGTGGCTCTGAGGTCCATGCACCCAGACGGAGAGCAATCCGACGAGAATGTAGGACGGCCGCTATCCAGTTCACTAATCAGGGATTGACTCCCTTCTCCATCAGTGCGGTCATCAAAACATCATATCAAACTCTATTGTACGCATCCTCGAGATCAAGCGCCGCCGCCATCGTTTCTTGTCTACTCTGGAACCCCTCATAAACGTCAAAGGCAAAAATGGCTGCATTTGACCAGGTATCTTTTCCTGGCCTGTAGCTCCCCAGGCCTCTTGGAAGAAGCTTTCCCCTTTCCAAAAACCCTTGCAGCTTAACAGTGACGATCTTCTCTAAAACCTTCCCAATTGCATTTTGAAGGGTGATGATCCTAAAGCCGCTAAGCTTTGAATGATCCTTGAACGGTTTTGAGAGAGGGATGAGATAACTGTGTACCCAATCCTGCGGTACTGATGCTGTCCTAATACTCTGGTTAAAGCAGTCGGTCATCTCCTTCAGGTCTACATCGCTCAAAGCCTTCATGTGGCCATACCTGACCCCATCAGGCCTTGGTGCCTTGTCTTTTGCCTTTTTCAAAATATGTTTAATATCTTCAACCCGTATGATGTCTTCATACGGCATATTCTTTATGGTGCCAGATAACTCCTCTCTAACTGCATCCCTGGTGTCCACATCATCATGATTGGTCTGCTCTAAAAATATCTGGAGAAACGCCTCCCCTTTCTCTGTGTCTGTTGTCACGCGCACACCAATATCTCTATAAATTGTTCCCACTGTCATAGGCCGATCTTTTCTTTGTATTCGTCTGTGCAGTTTCCAGACCTTTCACAGTGTTTTATCACCTCCAATCTCATTCATGAAACATTCCCATTTTGCCTTTTTGGCCTCTGCAGCACAGCGCTTGAAAACCTCCACCATGTCTTTCTTGACATTTTCCGCGGTGTCCACTTCCTCTCGTGAGCTTTGAGGTGTCTGTCGCACTTTCCTTAGCTGCTTCACTGCAGCTCTCTTTGCTTTCCAAGCCTGGTCTACTTCTGGGGTCCACCATGGGGGATGCAAAATGGATTTTTAACATCCCTGTTGCATGCCTCCTGTCTGAGGCGTCCAGGAAGGCTGTCGGTCCACTCATACCGGAAGGTCTTGTGCGCTCTCCCAGCCTTAACTTTCCTGGATTTAGAGATCAAAACTGAGCATTGCATGTGATCACTCCCATCGTCATTCAAAACAGTCCACTTTATATCAAGTGCCAAGTCAATAGCCGTGTCCGCATCGCCAGGCCTCATTGCCATTCTAGTCGGCCTACCATCATTTATGAAGACCACATGGAGGACTTTTGTGTTGGCATTCTGGCGGCGGCATTATGCACAGTGTACCTGTGCGGGCTGTTGGCTTGCCGATACTCCTGTCTACTCCATTGTTCACATTGGGCAGTAAGGAGCATTTTATGTGATATTCACTGGCACAGGAACGGAGCAATATGGGGACGACCCGTTGCCGTGAAGTTGGAACCACGACTAACTAACTAACTAACTAACTAACTAACTAACTAACATCGGAGTCCACCATGGCATCCGCAAGGGCAATTCCCTGTCGGTTTTCTCCACTGCTGTCCCAATCTCTGTTCCTCACATTGAAGTCTCCACATATGAGTAGCCTATCACCTGGTAATTCCACCAATTCCTTAAGCCAGTCCTAGTGTTCCTTTCTGACAAACCAGTCCACTGTGGCATATACATTTATGATGTTCCAACTTAAGTCCCCAATCTCCATTTGTATACCCTGGACCTCTCTTACACTGTGATTCCATTGGCTCAAGTCAAGTACCACATGCTTCACTCCTTCCTTCACCAGCAGGCCTTGCCCACGTCTCATCTGCCCAGTAGGGTTTATATAACTGGCGTATCCAGGGCAATGGTATTTGTCTGTATTTAGCTCTTGGAGCATGAGGACATCAAAATCATATATTAGCCTCTCCAATATAGGACCTCTATGCCTGACACTGCGACATCTCCAATATCCCACTCTTACATGGTTGAGACCTAGTTTCTCCACTTTTCGTCTTGTTCTCCTGGCGCCTGCCCTCCTATTTCTATGCCTTCTTCTCACACCATTTCCTCGTCTTCTCTTCCTCACTCTCTCTTTGCTAGCCCCTGAATGATGTGTCAAGCGCAGAGCACGTGCTCCGTAGCTCCGGCGACGATTCCCTTGTTTAAATTATACCATATACACAAAGTTTGGATATGGCAGGAAATGAGCGGTCACCTTAGTAGAGCCTGCCTGCTAGGGAAGGGGCAGGGAATGTCCCTCAGGAGTCCATACGTCTGGTGCCGCCCCCGCCCGCATACCAGACGTTCCACGTTCACGACCAACTCACCCGTGGCCATTCAGTCCTTGGCACGTCGGTCTACCTTAAACTTGGGGGTTTATAATCGGAGTTTTCCATCTCCTAGATTGGCTGCTGTAATAGCTAACGGGCCCAATCTACCCGGGGGCAAGAGGTTCCAGCGCCTCATTTATGGCGAGCACAATAGATACATGTGTACGGGAAACAAAACCAATGCCATACACTCTCTATCACATAGATTGTTTGCACAATGATGAATGTTACTTCGGGTTGGGGAGGGGTGAGGGGGTGAAGATTAATACCGCGTACCTTTTGTTTACACATTGATCCTTGTTACGTAATACATCTATAATATACAAAATACTTTACATAATAGATCCTACAGGTCATATATCATTTGTCTACACATTGATACATTTTATATAAGATTTCATACATGTCATATATCACTTGTCTACACATTGATACATTTTATATAAGGGATCATACAAGTCATATATCACTTGCCTACCCATTGATCAATGTTACATAAAGGATCACATAGATCAAATGTCACTTGTCTACCCATTGATCAATGTTACATAAAAGATCATACAGATCATATGACACTTGTCTACACATTGATGAATGTTACATAATGGATTATACAGGTCATATATCACTTGGTTACACATTGCTGAATGTTACTCCGGAGGTGATGAAGATCATGTAGGATTGACATTGCCGTAGACATCATTCCTTTCGTTGAAGAGATTCAGTACTTGGTACAAATGTCTGTACTGATCCAGAGATGGAACTATCTGAAGTCTAATAGCCTTGACTGTTCCGACTACAAGAGGCACATAACCTTGTTGGTCATTGTCCATATAGTCCAGCAAGAGTGACAATGTGCACACCAGTCCGCTCCACTCAGCGCCGTTTCTGCATGTAAACAACGTTCTTTCTTTCCCAGCTGGTTTCATTGCCCGAATTTTTCCAGCCAGGCCAGCAGAGTTTCAGGGTCAAGGTCATTGCTTTTCCATGACAGACGTGAAAGACTGTATTCACCTTGAACGAAACGTGTATCGACTTCGGCGTGTTTTCTTCATTGACGATGACTATAACTCTCTGAACCTCCCAGGCACCACACAAATCTAGCCATGAAGTCTTGATGTTGAACAATGAGCATCTTTTTTTTTGTATCTGACTCCCCTTCTGGTAAATGCGGACCAATTGTCACGTCTTCAGTGCTCAAATCCCTCTCGAATGCCATTAACAAAGACACCATGTACTGGGTCACAAGCCGCTAGAAATCAATGACTGTTGTCGATAAAGGCCACTGGGTTAGAATTTGGTGGTCATGTTTCTTACAGCTCGGAATGAGTGCTGCAGTGATATACGAGTTCTCAACATCTCCAGTTTTACAGGACAAAATATGTCGGTAGTGTTTCTTTGGTAGGACCTTATGCAGTCAGTTAGACAGCATTAGACTGTTACAGTATGTGTAGTTTTCTTGACCTTCTCCTTCCTCTTCTTCGTGACATCCATCATCAGCGCATACCATACATGCAGACTTTAATTCTTTTTCCCACGCAGAATCGTAAAACATACCCATTGCCAGATTCTTGCATTTGACAAAGGCATGAAAGTTATCATCGTCCAGCCCAACCACTTTCTGACCGTCAAAAAAAACATCATAGGATAGGACCGGATCTTTATCTTCTAGAGTTGAGTGACCTAAAATTGATTGTTGACCTGGGCGTAAATGTTCATCGCAGACAAATTGTTCATCACCACTTTTATCTAGAGCTTGGAGAAGATGAAAGAGTGGCTATAGCGTCGTATGCGTTTTCATCGACCGGTACATTGCCGCTCAAGTTCCCATATATCGAGCTTCTTTCTGGGGTCGAGTGTCTTACGGTTGGTAAATCCACATGTAAGCTGCCTCGAGATTCTGGAGCCGAGGCCCGTGTACCGGGATAGTTCGAGTAAATCCTCTCGTCAGGGTCTGGCTTAGGGGTTCCTGGGGGAGGCATGTTGTGGGTATGCGTCTAGCGTCGGCTTGAGAGCTTCTGGTGATTATTTAAGGGGGAAACCCCTCACAGATGTGGTGTTGTTGTGACTAAATTTTGACACAAAATTGTTCAACATGTAATTGAGGAGACCCAGGAGCTCGTGGGGAGGCTAGCAGCTCGTCGTGATTGTGTGGTGGCTTTAACTACTTGTTTCATGCAGAATGGCAAACGTCTGGCCGCAACTGACCGACCAAAGGAGTAGAAGGTGGGCGTTCTATGAAAACTCTGGAATTTTGGTGACAACTCTAAAGTCTCCTTGGAAAGAATCACATCTTCTTGGTTTACAGACCTTCTAGCACGTCATAAGGATTTGCTGGTGAGATTTGTGCAGCACCGTAAGCTTCAATCCCCATGTATAATTGATCCACAGACGTCACGCTTTGTGAATCAGTAAACTACTGGTGTGTGGATGATCTTTGTCTGTGCGAAACAGCTGTTGATAGCGATTGATCACTGCAACCGATATGCGATTGTGACCATGGGAATGCTTGGCTTGAGAACTGTAGCTCGCGATAACTAGCTGGGAATCTGTTTTACTTACTAGGCAACATTACCTTTTGAGCTGAGCTCTGATACAGCCCTCCACGACAAAACGGGCGCCACAACAGAAATACGTTGATCTCTTGAATCTGTTGAGGCATTCCACTGCCGGAACACAACAAACTAACAGAAAATACACATTTTGCCTAACGGGCGGATCTTTGGGCGGGTCTTGCCCCATCTTGATGACGTCATCCAAGGTATAATAATAATTATTAAAGTAAAAATATCATATGTCAATTTGATATGCTCGCTCTACGTTATACATTTTTAAAGTAGTGTTTTTAAAAAAAAATATAAGATGATTAATATAAAGACGTATTTCTAATATCAAAGTAACCCCAATTAACTAATCTAATATATCTTGTTACCCTATTAATACAGTTACTCTACTAAACAATAACTAATCAATGACTACGCGTCGTTATAAATTAATAATATCTCACAATTTCTGCACTCGATCAGTTGAGTTGAGTTGAGTTAAGAACAGACATCACTGCACTCAGGACATTCCCCATACGTGCTCAGTCCCCTCGTTCAACAGCCAGCGAAGAGTCATATTACTAATCGTTCCCACCGCTATTTGATTAAAAGTTCTCCTAGTCTTCCCTCTCAGTTTTGAGATTCTTCCAGAACCCCTGCCGATCCCCCGCAATCTCATTCTTTCCACCTGTGGGTTCTCAATCTGTTCCTCCGCCTTCTTCACCTGGTCCCACAAGCGCACAACACATCCCCCCCCCCCTTGTCCATAGGCAAAATACCACCAAGAGGTGCATTACCTGCTAGCCTGTCAGCCAGTTCATTCCCCCGTACACCCGCATGGCCAGGGCAAAATATCCATACAATTTTCACAATCTGTGACCTCTGAAGCGACGAGAGCCATTCCACACTAAACATTCCTTTCTCCACCTTGCTAAGCATACTATTTGAATCCGTAATGAACACAACGAATGTTGCAGTAGTCTCCTCTGGCCACCGGAATGCCGCTGTTACTGCCTCCACCTCCATTCTCATGCTGGAGGTCGTAGTCTCATATGGCAGGCTCTCCTTTTTCAAGACTCGCGAATTAGCCTTTGCAATAAAGCCCCAGCCACTATGTCTGTTTCTTACCACTGATCCATCGGTGTAGATTACTATGTCATTTTGATGTGTGTTGCTCTGGATCAACTGTTGCACTTCAAACTCAGTGCAGCCCGCTGCCCATTCTCTGCACTCACGACCCAGTGTTATTATTACAACATATCCAGGCGAACCTTCTGGCCTAGAGAGACAACAGTGGAAGATAAACTTTATGGACCGCTGAATGAACTAAAAAAGACTGTTAGATTCATACAAGAGACGACATTGCAGTTGTAGACATGTTTCAAGCGAACGAAAGAAGAAGAAGAATTACATTGTGTCAGTCCGTCATATCTTCCGAAACTTCAACCCACTCTCTTTCACGATTGATGGTGTCTAGATCACACACCTGGCTTATAGAAAATTCTACCTGTGCCGTCCAGGACCTGTCTCGTCTTAGTCTATGACCCTTTACCATATCCATTGTTGCATGCAGCGGGGATCCCTGTCTGCGGCAACTCTCAGGTACCATTTGGCCTGAAGGACCCTATGCCTATCCGTCATTGTAGGTAGCGCCAGGATATGCCTCATACAGATAATTGGCGTGTCCTTTGTGCATCCCAGTATTAACATCATGGCAGCATTTTGTATGCGCTCCAACCTTCCAAGCTGGCATTTTGATTACACTCGATCAATAACTACACAGTTCTGTAAGGTGATGTTCAACTGTCTAAATAATTACCCTCAGCGCAGATGGTTTATAGTTCATTGTTAATAACTTTAAATGTCCATGTATGATATAGTACCGTTTTTTACATTAAAATGTCTCTGATATCACACAATTCTTATATTAAAATGTTCGTAATGTAATACACCATATTTTTTTACCAAATAATTTATGATCTTCATATTTGATCACAAATGTTCACATTGTTATGATCTTAACACAGTCGCTTTCGCTACACTGTCTCTTGTAAGCACATTTCTATTCGATATGTCCTTTACCGAAATTATGAAATCAAATCTCCAAATAACTACAGCTGCCTTGTTGAAACAGGTCGCAATATCCTTTTTCCTGTTTAAAGTTGAAACTCGACTGCTATGTCATAATTCCGTCCATCCTGTAACCTCCTATGTACGTAGATTCTTTCTTCCACACTTCTTGAGTTGACATTATGTTGATGTCCAGTAACTAAGTGATATCCAACAAATAAGCACTATGTTGATGTCAAACAAATAAGCACACGATTCACTGCTAGAACATTTCTAAACTTTACATGTTCCTGTGTTGAAATAATCAATACTCGTTAAACATGTCTAAAAATTGCAATTTATGTGACCTGATTTAGAAGTTCGTAGGTGAAATTTCCTTCGCCGGGCTTCGTTGAGTTTACCTATTTCATTTAACATTGTAACCTGGGCACGTTGTTAAAGCATGTTTCCAATTCAGAACAATTATCACTAGATCATTTGAATAACCATATATTAAACTATTCTTCGTGAATTCTTAATTCTTTAGCAATTTTTTAGTAAAGAGTTCCTGTCTCTAGCATAATTTTACGTACCCAAAGATCTGCTTTGATGTAAAGTCATACATGATTTTTCTCTCCAAATTTCAAGATTTACTTCCACAGCACTCCATCTGTTAATGTGTGCTTCATGGTTGAGTTCCACTGTAAGCTTAGTGTTAATGTGCGTTCCATAATTCAAAAGTTTGTCACATGACTTTTATACTCTCAGTTGACAAGTTACAAATACTCTGTCAGTGGTGTCCTTTCTGTTAGAGTTATTGATGTTCTCATTACTTCAGCTTCTCTTTCGTAAAATTTTTAATTTAGGGTTATAATTTCCCGATGTTTCAAAGTCCACTTCAAGTCCCCATATTGCCACAGCGCTAGAAGTAATTGTAGTTTTACCGTGACGCAATTTATTAGTTGGGGGTTTGCCACGGCGCAATTATTATATATTTCTTATTGTGCGGTCGTATTTCTGCGCCAGTGCATTTATGTCTGGCGATGCCCTGATCTTATCACTGTAACCATCTCTATTATTATATTAGGTTACGATTAAGCTCTTCCACTCTGTACAGTCCATAATAACTAACTATTTAGAATAAAACTAGACATTTCGTCAAGAACACAACACTTGCGGCATTTTGAATAATTCTATTGTCCTCTACATATTGTACAAGTCACCTTGTCATTTATACAAACACATTGATCAATCTTACACAATAAATAGAGTCTCGACAATTTCACTACTCTAACTGTTAATGTAGCTGCTCAATTTATGGCCATTGCTACTTGAAACGAGAACCAGGTCCGCACTTGACCGGTGCTCAAGCCCAGCTGATCCTGAAGGTGACGCTTCCTCCTTTCATGGAGCGTCCCGAGCGCTTTTCACGCTCTTGTGACCAAACGCTCGTGGCGGGTCACTTTGCACGGTCTCATCGTACAAACCGCACTATTTTCTGAACAATGCCATGATCTATAACACTATAAACCCGGTCATGGCAGTATCATGTTTGATTCTCTCCAGGCTTGCAAAACACGGCGTAAGATCCAGCAGTTATTAAAGATATGCAGCAGGTTTGTTTTTGCCATTGTCCATAGGTTCTTGATCATTTCATTAGAGATACCGTCAGCTCTTGATGACTTTCTCATTTTCAGTTTTGATATTGCTAGCTCCACTTCGCCATTTGTGATAAGTGCCTCGAGCACCTCATGTACTATATAATTATGTCCTGTACATTGCTACTTCTGTCATACATCTTGTTTCTCTGGACTAATTTTTATGGTATTATCTTGTGCAAATGAGTCCGCAAAATGGTCAGCTGCTTGCTTTCGTGTTAAGATGTTTTCGTCCTTAGGTAATGTAATATTTGATTTTCTCCTTGTGCCCTCACAATTAAGTTCCTTTACTAGCTTCCACAACTTTCTTGCGTCTCTTTCAAAGTTCAGTGACTGTTTTCTCCTGTCAGTTTTTTCCATCTTGCCTGCAGCTTGGCAATTTGAAATTTGGCTTGTGCGTGCTGGTATTTATTGAGGTGCTCTTGGCTGAGTTTGGCTTCTGCTTGCTTTCTACATACTTCTACATCATTATGCAACTGTTCTAGTTCGCAACTCCAGCACTGTTTGTATTGTTTACGGGCTTCTCTTGGAGTGCTGCATGTAGTATTAATTTCCCGAACTCTTTAACTACTTTATTTATTTTCAGATTTCTAACCATTATGCATTGTTTGTACACTGCCCAGTACGTTTTCTTGTAATTCCACCTCGAAAAGATGCTGCTTTCACTTACAAGTTATTTTATACAGATAGAAAGACTGGACGATGGTTACTACTACCAAGTTGTTTCCCAAAAACTCGTATTTTATCCACTCAAGGTCTGGTGAGGGAAAAGCAAAGTCAGGTGTAGTTGTAGGCGGGTCAGGCGGCTTGTTAATCAAGCTGAATCTATTCTCATCCTGTCAGTCTTCCATTCTCTCTCCTCTCTGGTCCATGTGATCATAGCCTCAGCTCTGCTAGTGGTTGTTGAAATCGCCAAACGCACGTATGTTTTTCGTTTAATGGCAGTGTGTCCAGTGTTTGTGCGAGGTCACTTTTACAGTAGTAATTGATCAGGTGTAGATCTATATTGCCTTCTTAAGTTTGAGTGTCTGATACTCGGCTCCTTCCATGCAAATTTTAATTTTGGAAGCAATGATGTTTTTTATTTTTAAACAAGGGTCATTATCCCTCTTTTTCGCCTGTCATTTCTGTCAGATCAGTAGCACAGGTAAGTTATGATTTTGAAGGCTGTGTTTTCACTGAGGTTAGTTTCTTGCAAGCAACATATACTTATTTGTTCTTGATTCAAGGTGTTTTCTAGCTGTAAATTGTGTTGCTGACTCCCTACGCTTTGCCAGAGATGGTGAACGCACGATCCATGGGGTATGTTGTAAGATGCTCACCCCAACTCTGCACCCTTGACTACATAACAGCAACATTTGGAGCCGTTAATTATTTTATTGCAATTATTATCTCAATTATTATCTCACTATTATCTCATCTCAACATCATCAAAGATACAAAGGTACAGAACTAATAATTGTTCATTATTTTCTTCTAATATAAATGTATACAGTAGACTTAACAATATCTTGTTATCTAAATTCATGGCAATTGGTAAGGAGTGTGGTCTGCCAGTTCCTTAACTCTTAGCATGGACTAAAGCAGAATACATAGTATTTCAAGTAAAGAAAAGAGATGCCAGAGAAGCAACTAGAGCGGAAAACAAATTAAAGTTTGCCGCACAGGAAACCATCTTAAAGTTAGAGGAAATCATTAAAAAGAAAATAAATTGCACTAGAGAAAGCAAAAAATAGCTGCTCATGAGAAAGATAGTACAACAGAAATAGCACAGAAGAAGGACTGATTAACATGCGAAAAGGACACACGGGAGACAGAGCTGGCACTTGAGAAATAAAAACTATCGTTCAACCTAGAGAAACTAGCAGCAGAACAAATATTGAAAGTTAAAGAAATAGAAGGAAGTATTAAAGTTAGAATGTTAGAGAAAGAAAAAAGATTCCGACATTGCCCAGAATAAACTAATATCAAAAGCCCTGGATTCCGGTAAAATATACCATGGCAAGGTCAGAAATTTCACACCATATCAGTTCTAACACACTCCTAATTTCTATCTTTTTGTAGTTCGGGCTAAATCGGCATGGCTCATAAATTTCAAACTATTAAGTAGTACTATAAAGTGCAGGAGGAAGGGTGGGCTATTTTGTTCCACACATATCTGAACTGGAATCTTTAAAAGCTATGGAAGTATTTCCCGAAGAGTTAACAATCAACTACCAAACCCTTCGGGAAAGTCTTATCTCACTTTAGCATAGATGAGTCAGACTTTCGAAAGACATACAGGTTTCTGGCACCAGATGCACATCAAAAATTCCTTGAATGTGTGTCGGAGGTCCAGTCAGACTTTGATAAGTGGCTGAAATCAGACAACGTGAAAGATAGCTTCCAGAAGCTGATAATTTTCATTCTCAGAGATATATTCATCTCAGCAGTGCTGGAGGCAATGTAAACATTCCTCATAGAAAATAAGTTTAAGGCCATAGAAGAAATGGTATCAAAAGGCGATGCATATTATGATGCTCATATGGATATTTTTTCTGAGCGTACACAGTCAGATTTAGATATAAGTGCAGCTGCCAGATTCTCATAGAACAGAAGACACAATATAGACAATCAGTATAAGGTCAGCCATCTCAAGGGTGGCCAAACAAGAACACTACGCAGGAAGCCAAAGAAGATTGATAAACCAACACAGAACTGGTGTCGTTAGCCGCTACACGCTGCGGGATTTGCTGAGGAGGGGATCCGAGCACTTATGGACTGAATGGTTCGATGTGCAACGAGGATGATCTGTCGACTAACTAACTAACTAACTATCTCAACATCATCAAAGATACCAAGGTACAAGGTAAGTACGGCCATAAAAATGGCCTCTTATAACAACAGAAAGAAACATGGGTCCATTCCCACTACTGTAAACATTCACACTGATCCCGAGAGATATGTGACAAAAAGCCTAATTTTACTATTTACTTTAAAAATCTTGCCGCAAAGAGAACACGTAAATTTACAGCATATCAAATTCAGGCGAGATATTATGAATGCAAATTTTGGGAACACGTGAAAGCCCCTTGTCAACTTACAAAAAATGTACAAAGAGGCCAGATCGTCATCATATTATCAAGTAGTGATGCAGATAAAGAGCCTCAGGGGGCAATACAGCAGACATATTGACGTATCCCATGGACAATCTTTGCGGCATATGTAAAGAATTCCACGAAGAGAGCAACCTGGCATACGACCATACAATCCTCATCTAAGAAGCTAACTCAGCTAGCATCACAAACGGTATCCTAAAAATTCATGAAGCATTTGTTAATGGATTGCCGTACACGTTAGTTAGAGATACCGGAGCTAGAAGTAGGGATAGACCAGATTCTGGCTAACGAGAAAGACTACACGGGCGAGCACGTGGTCAACATAAGATTTGGTGGAAACCATGAAAAATTTAAGGTTTATTGGGTACAAATTAATTGCCCATACTTTAATGGACGATTAAAAGCTGCAGTACTGCTACGTCCATGCGCTGGACTGCTGTTAGGAAGTCTCCCAACTGTAAAAGCACTAATGATATCGAGAAGAAGTAAAGTCGATACTTTACAGTGAACGCCGTCACTAGACGACAGACTATGCTCGACAGACAAGAAGCAGAAGACGGTACTTCAATGGTCTCCTTAACACAACCCAAATCGGTCCCAGCGACTTATATAGAGGACTCTAGGACCAGACAGCTACACACAACATTAATTTAAGGACAACCTATCATTAATACTGCTTGCTTATGTTAAGTTATTAACAAAATAAATAACGATGCACACCCCTGTGGTAAACAGCACTGGCAGTTGGAAATCAATAGGGTAAATCCAGAACTATCCCAAAAAGAGAAACTAAAGATTACCCAAATCTTTGAACAATTCAAGGATATATTTTCTTAAACACCTGGACAAACATCCGTCATTACCCATCACGTAACATTAACATCCGACCTGCCTATTAAAGTAAAACGCTACCCTATACCTATTCATTATCAAGAAAACAATTACATCAGAAATTATTGAACTAGAACAATATGTCATTATAAGGTCACCTTCGAACTATTGTTCACTATTGGTAATTGTGAAAATGGACAATATTTTTAAAATCTACGTTGACTAAAGGAAAGTCAATGCACTTCACTTTTAGATTCTGAACTAATGCCAGATACTGACAATCTCATCGCAAGAATCGCATAATCAAAATCTTGTTTTCCAAATTAGATCTAACAAAGTAATACTGGCAAATCCTTATTTTGGACTAAGCAATGCATATCACTGCAATCGCCCAAACCTTAGGCCTATATGAATGGGTCTAGATGCCTTTTGGATTACATAATTCACCCAGCACATTCATGAGAAGGATGTGCCTACTACTGCGAGGTATTACAAATACAGAAACATATATGGATGATATTCGCATCCATACGGAAAATATAAAACAAACACATCGCCATTCTAGACCATATATTTCAAGGTGTAAGATTGTTTGTTCTGAAAGTAAAACCAAGTAAGACTGAGATGGGATTGTTTGAAGCTCAGTTAGTGGAGACGCATAATCTCTAAAAGATTCTTAGAAATTGCTCCAAAATTAGTAACAAAGATTCTTGAAATTAAAACCCCAACTACAAAAAGAAAGAAACCAGGAGTGTGTTAGGAATTATAAGCTATTACAACAAATTCATCACAAATTTTGCTGACATGATAACTACTAAGAAAGGGACAACCAGCTAACACTGCATAGAGAAAGTAACATATAAATGGAAATAACTTAGTTGAGACATTCATTATATTTTATTGCTATAGTTCACATTATTATCCAATCAAATTTAAATTGTTTCAGATTATTTCGGGTAAAGACTTTCGACTGCATCTTCTGTGTATGAAAGACATTTATACTACCAAGAACCCAAGTCACCAACAAAGTGAGATCGTCAAAGAGACGTACATCCTTGATAATGCAAGCCAGACCGATGACTGGAAATAATTAGTTTAATTAAGATAAATTCATTTAGTATACGTTGTCAGTAGTCGGTTGTGCTCCATCTTTAAACATCAAATTCAAAAACAACCAAATAAATCAATACTAATAATTCTCAAGACTAAACAACATAAATCGACAGACGACATCAAACTTTCCTTTTAAACAAAACACTACATAACAAGCAGCACTAAGGCAAGACAAAACACACGATAACGACCGTTAAAACTATGATACAAACAAGACGAAAAACGTTAAAACGCTGACGCAACCAATTTTGAAAAAAAAAGAAAAAAAAAACGCCTCACGTTTTATAAGACACCAGTCATTAAACCGAACGGAAAGAAACCAAAACAAAAATTGAGTCAACAACAGTTATTGACCTTGAAACTCAGTCAACAGATTAATTTTTGTATATTTTAGATAATGTATTCACCACTGGCGAATATTTTATTTGATTGTATGTGCCTTAGTTAAAGCGAAATAACTTTGTGCTTAAAATTTTCATTAGTTAGATATCTTTAGGTAATATAATAAATTGTAAAGGTCTGACCACAATGTTTATATATAATGTGCCATGTCCCTATATTGGCGTGACACGGTGCGTACCAAAGATTCCATAGGTCAAGAATTGCTTGCTGTTGTTGATGGTGCAGGAGAGTATTTGATTGATATGTTAAACACGCGCCCTTGATGTCGTGAGTGTTCTAATTATTATTATTGCCAGGATACAGATGATTGCTTGCGGTGAAAAAAAAAGCTGTAAAGATTTAGAAGATGACTGACTGCACGTAGAACTGAATTTTTGTTGTCATTGTACGAAATTGCTGTCATGAGTGAGCAAGGTTTGAGTGTTATCTTTTAGAACTATAAGATTTCAGGATACGGGACTTTTATTGTTGTTGTACAGGATTGCTGACTATTATTGAGTTGCTGGAGTAGTATATTATGTGACATACGATGTCGTTTGTTGTGGCGTATTGAGGAGCAAAATCGATAAATAATAATAAAATATAAGGATTGTGCGAAACAACGGGTGATTACTCCTCGCTGTCCGATATCGAGTTTTTTTTTGTTGAAAAAGTGGCCTTGAGCGTGAGGGCGTGGTGGTCATGTGACCCTTCGAGGTGTATGGGAGGGTACGTCTAGTGGCGTGATATTGTGTACAACATAAAAGTCATCATCATCATCATCATCTTCCACTTCTGCCGTCAAGCGGCGTGGGGAGGAATAATTTGCGTTCCAGCGCCCGGTGGACGGCATTGGATAGTGTCATTCCGTGTGGTTGTACAATGTCTCTGATGTCGTCAATCAATTTTCTTCTTGGACGTCCTCGTCGTCTCGTCGCAGATGATCTTTGATGTAGGGCCAGTGATGGTAGTTGCTGATGTTGCATTCTAACGACATGGTCAAACCACTTGATCTTCTGTCTTTCATTAAATGTGGCACAAGGTGTTGATCCCACAGTCTGTCTGATAGTAGAATTTCTTACTCGGTCTCGGATTGTTAAGTTGGCAGCTCTCCCCGGGCATCTCATTTTGCAGGTGTTGATTTTGCGAAGGTGTAATTTGGATAAAGTCCAGGTTTGAGATTGGTAGCATAGGGTTGGTGTGAATATGCCGTTTTGCGGACATGGGTATGTTTGGATGTTTCAGTAAGGGTGATAGTTGATATGTAAGTGCACTAGCTTTTTGACATTTGATTTCAATTTCTCTGTCCAATCTGCCATCTTCTGTGATCATACTTCCAAGGTATTTGAATTCTTTAACTTGTTTCAGAGGTGTGTAATTTATCTTAGTGGGCCTGGCGATCTGCTAACTTGCATTACTTCTGTTTTGGCTGTGTTTATACTCATATTGTATCTGCTGCAGGTTGAACTCAGATTAGTAATATGATTTTGTAGTATGCCCTCATCGCTGTAAAACAGGCATTGATCGTCCGCAAATAGAAGTTAATTTATTCCCTGTGGGTCAGTTGTTTCATCTGGAGTAAAGCGTTCTAAATTTTCTGAATCTGTTCTGTCGAGACTTGCTTCTTTGGAAGTTATGTCCATGTAGATATTGAATAGCAGGGGAGAGAGCACACATCCCTGCCTCACTCCTGTATTGACTGTGAACATATCTGATATACCTTCTTGTGTTCTTACTGCACTTTGGCTCGAGTGGTACATGGCTATGATGTTTTCTAGCAGTTGCCCTTCTATCCCATAGTCTTCAAGGATGGTCCATAATTTGTATCTGTCTACTCTATCGAAACCCTTTTCCTGATCTACAAACATAATATTCTGCTGGTCACTATATTCGATAGTTTTTTCACAAATTTGTCTAAGTGTAAATAATGCATCAGTGCAACTTTTACCTTTCCGAAAACCGAATTGTGTTTTGCTTAACTGTTGTTCAACTATTGGTCTAGTTCTTTGTTCCAAATGTTTTGCATACATTTTCCCTATATGGCTCAGGAGTGATATACCTCTGTATGTTTCGCACTCTCTCATATTGCCTTTCTTTTTCCATATTGGTACTATTATTGCTTGTTGCCAATCATCTTGGACTTTTCTTTCTTCCCATGCTATATTAAAAAGTCTTGTTAGCCATTTAACTCCTGTTTTCCCACAAGCCTGAATAGCTTCCTTGGTTATTCCCTCTGGTCCCGTTGATTTGTTTTTAGGAATTTTCTGTATGACTGCTTTGACGTCTGCAGGTATGAAATTTGGTTCTTGCTGTCCCTGGCATTTAGGCACAAAAGTGAGATTTTCTATGTTATGTGTGGGGTTAAGTAGTTCTTGAAAGTATTCTGCCCACCTTGCTAGTCTTTGTTGTGGATTAAATATCGGTATACCTCTTTTGCTGTTTATGATGGTGGTTGTGTTGTAACATGCATCTCTGTTTCTCATTGTGGTGACACATTTATAAAATTCTCTTGGGCAGTCTTTGCTATGGGTCGCCATCTGTTCACCGTATATTCTCCAGGATTCATCTCTAGATGCTTTAATTGTTCGTTTGGCATTACGTCGTGCTATTCTATAAGTAATATAGTCCCGTTCAGATTTAGTTGTGATCCACTGTTTGAATGCTACCTTCATTTTGAATATGCTATCTTTAACTTCGTTGTTCCACCAGGCTGTTCTTAATCTTTTGTCCTGCCCTACTTTCTTTGTTCCACATTTATTTTTCAGTGTGTCGAGCATGGCAGCCTTGAAACATGTCCATTCCTTATCTACGCTTGAGTGGTCATCAGGGATGTTCTTATGTAGGTTTTGGATTTCTTGATTGAATTCGTCTTTAACCGTATTTTCCTGCAGCTTCCTATAATTGATGACATTTTTTGTTACCTTTTTGTTTCTTATTTTTCTGTGTGGTGAAATCTTTTTTATTATGACTGGTTTGTGATCAGTATCAACATCTTTATTTGGGAGTGCTCTTGAATCTAATAGTAGCCTTCTGTCTGATATCCTAATTAGAATAAAGTCAATTTGAGATGCTTGGTCTATGTCATTCCATTTATACCAGGTTTTGGTGTGGCAACGACGATGTTGAAAAAAAAACAAAAAACTATTTGCTGTTATTAGTCCATGTTCCGAACATATGTTGAGTAGATGTTGACCATTGCTGTTACAATCAGTCTCTGTGTCGCTGAATGGCCCCATGCAATCCTCCCACGGTGTTCTTCGTGTGCCTATTCGTCCGTTAAAATCACCCATCACAACTAGTTCATCTGTCTCCTTGACATTATTTAACGTGTCTGCAAGTTTATCAAAATATTCGTGTTTGTCTTCGTCGCTGTAAGTGTCATTACATGGGGCGTATGTTTGTATAAACGTTGTTGTTCTTTTTCCTTCTTTGATCTGTACTAGTATTATCCTTTCTGATCTAAATTTAATGTTGATAATGGCTTTCGCTTTGTCTGGATGCAACAAAAAGCCCACTCCATGTTTAGCTGTAGCTCGCTGATCGACGCCACTCCATATAATAACGTTACCTTCGTGTGTTCTTTTCGTGCTCTAACCCTTCTTCCTAGTGTCTGCGAATCCTAATAATTGAATATTTGATTGTTTCATGAACTCTACGAGAGCTGGTTCCTTATATCCTAGACCTGTAACATTCCAAGTTGCAAAAATCTCCTTTCTATTTGAAGTATGTCGAAATTTAGCAGTTGTCGTCTTTAGTCGCTTGTTGTGTCGCTTCGGTGTGTCGTTTCCGGCGTGAACGCTGATAGAGTTGCGTTTTTCTTTCAATTTCCTCCATAATTCTCGAGCAATAGTTCTTGAACAAATAAATTCCCTACCGGTTTGCTGGACCTGTCATAGGTTCATCCTTATTTGAACAAATTGATGTTAAGAAACACACACAGAACACATAATTAATATCTGAATCAAACGACGCGGTTTACACCGCCATCTTGAACCGGTGTTTCCTCGCTGTCCGATATCGAGCTTTTTTGTTGAAAAAGTGGGCGTGAGCGTGAAAACATAAAAGTACAACATAAAATTTAGGGTGCAGCACCTTCTAGGTAACGGTGTAAATTCTTCTATATGGGTTATACCACCCCTGGCGTGACCTCACAAAAAGCGGACCTCATTTGACCTTTTTTCAAATTTCGCGCGCTTTGGTCAATGGATACTTCCGGTTTTTTGGGGTGTTTAAAAAGTCACATTTTAAGAATTATAAGGAAAATTATATAGAAGATAATTTTAAAACAATAACCGTGTGTATGAACGGGATAGGCCCAAGTTGGGGTGTGGGCGTATGGGTGTGGATGCAGGAGTTGGGCGCTGGGGTGCCGGCGCATGGGATGGGGTGAAGGGGGTTCAAACAACTGAGCCGCGACTGGTTTCATAGGAAGAGCGATATAAGTAAAAATATAAATATGGTGGGTATATGGTCTGTACACTATTACCATAAAGGTTACATCTCTTCAAATGTAAACCTTTAAAACGTACAGATGGCCTATATTATTGGTTGTATTCGGTATGGCTTATTCATTGTTAAGAGGTGGGTGAGTTGCGGGGTAGCTAGATAAATGCTTCCAAACACTATAATCATACGGGTTAAAGTTCTTCAAATAAAAACCTTAAAAAAGTAAAGATAGTTGGTATTACTGGTTGTAGTGGGTATGGGTTAGTATCATTCGTTGTTAAGTGGTAGGTGAGTGGAGGACAAGCTAGATAAGTGCGTCCGAATACTATCATCATACGTGTTACATATCTTCAAATGTAAACTTTATAAAGTAAAGTTGTCGGCATTACTGGTCCTAGTGGTTGAGGCTTAGTGTCATTTGTTGTTAAAGGATGGATGAGTGGAGGTGAAGCTAGATAATTGCTTCCGATCGTTATTAAGGAGTGAAGACTAGGGGAGTGGCTGTGGATGTAAAACGCATTTTCCTTGGTAAATTGGTGGACGGGTGGAATCGCAGAGTGGTTGTGGGGTATGACCCAAGGTTCGGCTTGCCAGCGGGTATGACATAGTGGTCGGCGTGGCAGTGGGTATGACCAAGTGGTTATCTTGGCAGAGGGTTTGATAGAGTGGTCGCAGTGGCAGAGGGTATGACACAGTGGCCGCTGTGATTGATTGTATGACCCAGTGGTCGGCATGACTGAGTGTATGACCTAGTAGTCGACGTGGTAGTGAGTATGACTCGTATTTTATATATGGTTCGCTCTCTCCCTCTCTCTCTCTTAATCTCTCTCTATATCTCTCTCGCTCAGTTTTCGCTTTTGTGTGACATTGGGGTGATACCAGTTTTTATCTGACTATTGACTTGTGTGTATGTGTGTGCGTGACTGTCAGCGTGATTCTATTCTTCTGTCTATTTATCTGGCTAACTGTCTAGCTATCTGTCTATATATATATATTAACCTCTATGTCTGGATTATGGGTGTCTGAATGTATGGCTGTCTGTGTATATATGTATATATGAATGGTCGTTTTTCTCTGTATTCGTCAAGGTGTGACAGTGATCTGATGTCAGTATGTGTCAGCGTCTAGCGGTATTTGAAAGTGAAGGGTTCAAGACAGGTAAATAGTACGAGCACAAATGAAACATAAATTCAGGCGTCAATAACATATGATTTATTATTCTCGAATATAATTACATCATACTGTCTCATCACTCGCTAACAGCGGTTATTCTCGCACTAGTCAATATACAGCAATAATGCGGTAATGCAATATTACAATATCAATTTCTACACTCGCATATCACATCCCCACACACAGACATAAGTCACACGGCTCAGCTATTCAATAGCTCTGAAGTACTAAGTAAAGCCTATCCTGCCACACTCTCAGACACACGTCCTCTCTCAGTCAAGTCCAAAGCCCGCCTGGCTTCCCTTCGACTGCCCAGTGGTCACGAGGTAATTGCCTCTCGTGCAACCCGTGGGAAGTCAGATGTCTCGCATACGCCGGGTTGAGACCAGGCGTACTGCGTAGTGACCTGCCTTTCACGGGTACAGTCCGGTCTTTCAGCATCGAGATTCTTCTCATTCTTTTTACTCACCCCATGTCCCTATCTCTGACATCTGTCCTTTATGTCCCCTATAGGACCTTGACACACTCCCCCTCCTCCACTCCTGTGTGGTGTATTCTTTTAATTAGTCTGTACTAATTATGTCAAGGCCTAAGGGGAGCAATATCAGGGCTAAGGGCAGTAATATAGTAAATGGGAACTCTATGATGTCTATTGAAGCACCAGCAACTAATGTTTTATACTGTAACATTTTGGGTGGTTGTCAAAGAGTCTATACTCACGTAAATCTTAAATCCAGGGCTATCCAGACCGAAGTAACAAACGTCTCATATTGCGGACTTTCGTTCACAAATGCGCCCTTCTCAGACATCCAATATGATGTCATGGATAATGGCTCTTTTGACAGAAGCTCATCAAGGAATTATCCTTGGTCCCATTAAGAATGCTTGCAACCCATTGTTCCCAATTTGTGTATGTATAACATCTTTTTACTCCCGTATGTTGGTAGTGAATGTACTAGACATCGTTTGTTTCCATACTGAATTACTTAAATCCCTTTGTTATCCTATAAGTGTTGACTAATCTCCCGTGGTTGTACTATTAAAGTGTCTGCACTTTATTTGATTTTGTTGAGTGTTTAAATGTTCTATTTACAATGATGTGTTTAGTATTTGTGCTTACTGTGTGTGTTCTAATGTGTGATGTTTTTAAGTTTTTAAGTGTCAAAAGCTAGAATTTCCAACGTCATGATGCATAGTTTATGTGTCATTCATGAGTTAGACTTTCGAGCCATGATTCTTAGATTTAATATTTTATTTGGTCTAACTGCTATGTTATAAGACACTAATAAAAATCTCACAAACAACATGTATCACACAAGATGCATACAATATACAAGCATAAAAGTTGGGTGTACACTTTGTACGTTGTGAAGAACATACATTGTCTTTGATTCGTGCATCTGTCTGGTCACTAGCGAAGTTCTCGAAATCATGAGAGAACGAGATACAGCACACACAAAATAAAGATTTTATCAATTACCGCAGACTAAGAAATAAAGTTAAATATGAAATTCGTAGGATAAAGAAAGATCATTTCAAAAATTTGATTGTAGATAAATCAAATAACACAAATATATGAAAGGATATTAACTTGCTAACCAACAAGAAACACGCTTCAGAGTCAGCAATACCAAACTCTATGCGAGGATTTCAGTTACTTCTTTCAATCAGAAATAGAGAATCTAAAGTCCTCAATACCAGACTCAGTATGTAATTTAAGTTCACTGTCATCATTCTGTGAAGGGAATTGCTCTAGAAATATTCCCCCCTGAGATTCCCTTGATGTCTGTTGCAGAAGTATATAAATATCTCTCTAATCTCAAAGCAACAAATTCAGAAGGCCTAGATGGTATCAGTAATAGAATTCTTCGGTGTGCTGCACCAATTATTAGTGAGTCCTTAACGTTCATATATAACCAGTGCCTGTCCAAAAACTACTTTCCATCTGCCTTTAAAGTTGCTAAAGTTTATCCTCTACTTCAAAATGGCTCAACTGATATTAGCGTCTTGGGTAATTATAGACCTGTTTCCTTACTATCGTCGCTATCAAAGCCATTAGAAAAACATGCATAAAATAACACTACATCATTTAATTAACAACGATCTAATAATTGACAGTCAATCTGGGTTTCGGCCTAAATATTCTTGCCATAGTGCCCTTACAAAAATGACCGATAACTGGCATCTTTGTATCAACAATGGCAACATTTGTGGAGCAGTATTTGTAGACTTAAAAAAAAAAGGCCTTTGATATGGTAGATCATGATATTTTAATTAGAAAATTAAAACACATGAAGACTAGCACCAATATGGTGAACCTAATTACGTCATTTTTATCTGACAGACAACAAGTAGTGTCCTTCAATAACTGTCTATCAAGACCCACACAACTTAATTTTGGTACCCCTCAGGGCTCAATACTAGGTCCGCTGCTTTTTGCAGTGTATATTAACGATCTTCCTTTATACCTCAATACTTCGTGTGACCTATTTGCGGACGACTGCACTATTTACACAAGTCAAGAGAGCCTTTGTGACTTAGAGAGCTCTTTACAAAACGAACTTGACAATCTTAGTAGATGGAGCAATGAAAATCGCATGCTAATTAACATCGACAAAACCAAATCCATGCTAATAACGACCAGACAAAAACTACAGACAATAGCCATAACTGGGACACCGCTCGAGCTCCACGTGGACACGTTACCTATAATTAATGTAAATGAACATAAAACATTAGGTCTTTTAATTGACAGACATTTAAACTGGACCCCTCATGTTCACGTCCTTACCAAGAGAATAGCACAAAAAGTTTACCAACTTGCTAAACTTCAGCACTTTTTGGATGAAAGCACACGATAAATATTCTATGCATCCAATATCCAATCACCTCTCGATTATTGTTCCACAGTCTGGGATGGTTGCCCTAAATCTAATATGAAACGATTGTGTTCTCTTCAAAACCGCGCTATACGTCTAGTTTCTAGCATAAAGCACGTTGAAAGTAATAACTTATACAGCCATCTAAGACTTCTACCACTTCGAAAGCGCTTCCTTTTTAACAAAGCCAAATCTTATATATAAAAAAGACTTGTGCGTATGTATCTCTGTATGTATTTATGTATCTCTGTCCGTATGTCCTTTATGCGCTCGCGAACGGCCCATCCGATTGAGATGAAATTTTCTACACGCCTTCCTCTCATTCCAGAGATGCCAACTGTCGTAGTTTTTTTTTCTTCTTCCTCCTCCTCCCTCCTCCCCCTCCCAAAATACGTACGTCCAGGAAATGGTCTTCTACATAGACACTTCTCTCTGAGGTCCGCGATAACATAGTAACCTGGTGGGATGGCAATCAATCATCCTACTACCTCCTCCCTCCTCCCTCTTCCTCCTCCCTCTTCCTCCCTCCGCCTCCTCCCTCCTCCTCCTTCCTCCTCCCTCCTCCTTCTCCTCCCTCCTTCTCCCTCTTCCTCCTCCCTCTTCCTCCCTCTTCCTGCTCCCTCCGCCTCCTCCCTCCTCCTCCCTCTACCTCTTCCTCCCTCCTCCTTCTCCCTCCACCTCCTCCCTCCTCCTCTCTCCTCCTCCTCCCTCCTCCTCCCTCTCCCTCCTCCCTTCTCATCCTCCCCCACCTACGTTCTCCTCCTCCCTCCTCCCTCCTCCTCCTTCTCCCTCCTCCTCCCCCTCCCTCCTCCCCCTCCTCCTCCTCCTTCACCCTCCTCCCTCCTCCTCCTCCTCCTTCACCATCCTCCCTCCTCCTCCTCCCTCCTCCTCATCCTCCCTCCTCCCTCCTCCTCCCTCCTCATCCCTCTTCCTCCTCCTCCTCCCTCCTCCCTCCTCCTTCTCCCCTTTCCCCCCTCTTTCTCTTAATCCCTCCTCCTCCCTTCTCCTCCCTCCTATTCATCCCTACTCCTCCTCCTCCCTCCTCCTCCTCTCTCCGCCTATCTCTTCCTCCCTCCTCCTCCCTCCTCTCTCTTCCTCCTCCCTCCTCTCTCTTCCTCCTCCCTCCTCCTCCCTCTTCCTCCTCCTCCTCCCTCCTCCTTCCTCCTGCTCCCTCCTCCTCCTCCCTTCTCCTCCTCCCCCTCCTGCCCCTCCCTCCTCCCCCTCATCCGTCTTCCTCCCTCCTCCTTCTTCCTCCCTCCTCCTCCCCCTCCTCCCCCTCCTCCTCCCTCTCCTCCTCATCCCTCCTCCTCCATTCTCCTCCTCCCTCCTCCTCCTCTCTCTACCTCCTCCCTCCTCCTCCCTTCACATTCCTCCTCCTCCCTCTTCCTCCTCATCCCTCCTCCTCCTCTATCCTCCTCCCTCCTCCTCCTCCTCCCTCTACCTCCTCCCTCCTCCTCCCTTCACATTCCTCCTCCTCCCTCTTCCTCCTCCTCCCTCTCATCCTCTTCCCTCCTTCTCCTCCCTCCTCCTTCTCCCTCTTCCTCCTCCCTCTTCCTCCCTCCGCCTCCTCCCTCCTCCCACTCTCTACTCCTCCTTCCTCCTCCCTCCTCCTTCTCCTCCCTCCTCCTCCTCCCTCTTCCTCCCTCTTCCTGCTCCCTCCGCCTCCTCCCTCCGCCTACTCTCTCCTCCTCCTCCCTCCTCCCTCTCCCTCCTCCTCCTCCCTCTCCTCCTCCTCCTCCTCCTGCGATCTCCTCCTCCCTCCTTCTCCCTCTTCCTCCTCCCTCCTCCTCCCCCTCCTCCTCCACCCTACTCCTCCCTCCTCTTCCTAATCCCTCCTCCTCCCTCCTATTCCTCCTGTCTCCTCCTCCCTCCTCCTCCCTCCTCTTCCCTCCTCCACCTCCCTCTTCCTCCTCCCTCCTCCATTTACCCAAGACAGACAGACATACAGATAGTCGGGAACGGGATCTTATATGACTACTTATATGATTTAAATGAGATGCTCTCCACCATGGGCTGGGCCGGGTCAGACAGACAGACAGACAGACAGATAGATAGACAGACAGACAGACAGACAGTCGGGAACGGGAGCTTATATGACTACTTATATGAATTAAATGAGATGCTCCCCACCAGAGTCTGGGCGAAGCCGGGCCGTGTCAGCTAGTCTTATATATAAATTAGGATGTGTGTGGATATGTCTGTATGTCTGTATGTCCTTTATACGCTCGCGAACGGCCCATCCGATTGAGATGAAATTTTCTACACGCCTTCCTCTCATTCCAGAGATGCCAACTGTCGTAGTTTTTTTTTCTTCTTCCTCCTCCTCCCTCCTCCCTCCTCCCCCTCCCAAAATACGTACGTCCAGGAAATGGTCTTCTACATAGACACTTCTCTCTGAGGTCCGCGATAACATAGTAACCTGGTGGGATGGCAATCATCATCCTACTACCTCCTCCCTCCTCCTCCCTTCTCCCTCTTCCTCCTCCCTCTCCTCCCTCCGCCTCCTCCCTCCTCCCACTCTCTACTCCTCCCTTCCTCCTCCCTCCTCCTTCTCCTCCCTCCTTCTCCCTCTTCCTCCTCCCTCTTCCTCTCTTCTGCTCCCTCCGCCTCCCTCCCTCCTCCTCCCTCTACCTCTTCCTCCCTCCTCCCTTCTCCCTCCACCTCCTCCCTCCTCCTCTCTCCTCCTCCTCCCCTCCTCCTCCCTCTCCCTCCTCCCTTCTCATCCTCCCCCACCTACTTTCTCCTCCTCCTCCTCCACCATCCTCCTCCTTCTCCCTCCTCCCTCCCCCTCCCTCCTCCCCCTCCTCCTCCTCCTTCACCCTCCTCCCTCCTCCTCCTCCTCCTTCCACCATCCTCCCTCCTCCTCCTCCCTCCTCCTCATCCTCCCTCCTCCCTCCTCCTCCCTCCTCATCCCTCTTCCCTCCTCCTCCCTCCCTCCTCCCTCCTCCTTCTCCCCTTTCCCCCCTCTTTCTCTTAATCCCTCCTCCTCCCTTCTCCTCCCTCATATTCATCACTACTCCTCCTCCTCCCTCCTCCTCCTCTCTCCGCCTATCTCTTCCTCCCTCCTCCTCCCTCCTCTCTCTTCCTCCTCCCTCCTCTCTTCCCTCCTCCCTCCTCCTCCCTCTTCCTCCTCCTCCTCCCTCCTCCTTCATCCTGCTCCCTCCTCCTCCCTTCTCCTCCCTTCTCCTCCTCCCCCTCCTACCCCTCCCTCCTCCCCCTCATCCGTCTTCCTCCCTCCTCCTTCTTCCTCCCTCCTCCTCCCCCTCCTCCCCCTCCTCCTCCCTCTCCTCCTCATCCCTCCTCCTCCATTCTCCTCCTCCCTCCTCCTCCTCTCTCTACCTCCTCCCTCCTCCTCCCTTCACATTCCTCCTCCTCCCTCTTCCTCCTCTATCCTCCTCCCTCCTCCTCCTCCTCCCTCTACCTCCTCCCTCCTCCTCCCTTCACATTCCTCCTCCTCCCTCTTCCTCCTCCTCCCTCTCATCCTCTTCCCTCCTTCTCCTCCCTCCTCCTTCTCCCTCTTCCTCCTCCCTCTTCCTCCCTCCGCCTCCTCCCTCCTCCCACTCTCTACTCCTCCTTCCTCCTCCCTCCTCCTTCTCCTCCCTCCTCCTCTCCCTCTTCCTCCCTCTTCCTGCTCCCTCCGCCTCCTCCCTCCGCCTACTCTCTCCTCCTCCTCCCTCCTCCTCCCTCTCCCTCCTCCTCCTCCCTCTCCTCCTCCTCCTCCTCCTGCGATCTCCTCCTCCCTCCTTCTCCCTCTTCCTCCTCCCTCCTCCTCCCCCTCCTCCTCCACCCTACTCCTCCCTCCTCTTCCTAATCCCTCCTCCTCCCTCCTATTCCTCCTGTCTCCTCCTCCCTCCTCTTCCCTCCTCCACCTCCCTCTTCCTCCTCCCTCCTCCATTTACCCAAGACAGACAGACATACAGATAGTCGGGAACGGGATCTTATATGACTACTTATATGATTTAAATGAGATGCTCTCCACCATGGGCTGGGCCGGGTCAGACAGACAGACAGACAGACAGACAGATAGATAGACAGACAGACAGACAGACAGACAGTCGGGAACGGGAGCTTATATGACTACTTATATGAATTAAATGAGATGCTCCCCACCAGAGTCTGGGCGAAGCCGGGCCGTGTCAGCTAGTCTTATATATAAATTAGGATGTGTGTGGATATGTCTGTATGTCTGTATGTCCTTTATACGTTCGCGAACGGCCCATCCGATTGAGATGAAATTTTCTACACGCCTTCCTTTCATTCCAGCGCTGCCAACTGTCGTATTTTTTTTTTCTTCTTCCTCCTCCTCCCTCCTCCCATTCCCAAAATACGTACGTAAATATATGATGATGATGATGAAAGAATCCCCGAACCAAAACGCTAGGGAAAGGGAAGAAAATGACGTGACTACTCATAATCGTCACACGGCAATCATCATCATCATCAAGTGCCGTGCCGGCTGGCGTAGGCGTTCAACTCTGTTGCTGATATATATGCCTCCATGCCACGGCAATATCAATAACAATTCATCTTTTATGTGTAAGGAAGTTATCTACAGTCGTGTAGAAGGAAGAACAATCAATGGAAGGACCGAAATCACAGAACCTAGACGAGTATGAATTCGGAATGGCGAACTCCCTCCTCCTCTCTTCTCCTCCAGCCTCTACCTCCTCCCCTCCTCCTCTCTCTACCTCCTCCCTCCACCCTCCTCCTCTTCCTCCTCCCTCTACCCCTCCCCCCCTCCTCCCTCCTCCCCTCCTCCTTCTCCCTCTTCCTCTTCCCTCCTCCTCCATCCTCCTCCCTCCTACTCCCTCCGCCTCCTCTCTCATCCTCCCTCTACCTCCTCCCTCCACCCTCCTCCTCTTCCTCCTCCCTCTACCTCCTCCCCCTCCTCCCTCTCCCTCCTCCTACTCCCTCCTCCTCCCTCCTCCTCCTCCCTTCTCCTCATCCCACCTACTCCCTTCTCCTCCTCCCTCCTCCTCCTCCTCTCTCCTCCTCCCTTGTCCTCCCTCTATCTCCTCCCTCTACCTCCTCCCTCCTCCACACCCCTCTTCCTCCTCCTCCCTCCTCATCATTCCTCCTCCTCCTCCCCCTCCTCCTTCTACCTCTTCCTCCCTCCACCTCCTCCTCCTCTCTCCTCCTCCTCCCTCCTCCTCTCTCTCCCTCCCTCCTCCCTCCTCCTCCTCCCCCACCTGCGTTCTCCTCCTCCCTCCTCCCTCCTCCTCCTTCTCCTTCCTCCTCCCCCCTCCCTCCTCCCTCCCCTCTCTCTCTTCCTACTCCTCCTCCTCCTCCTTCACCCTCCTCCCTCCTCCTCATTCACCCTCATCCCTCCCTCCCTCCCTCCTCCTCCTCCTCCCTCCCTCCTCCTTCCTCCTCATTCCTCCTCCCTCCTCCTCCCTCCTCATCCCTCTTCCTCCTTCTCCTCCCTCCTCCTCCCTCCTCCTTCTCCCCTTTCCCCCTCCTTCTTTTAATCCCTCCCTCCTCCCTCCTCCTCCTTCTCCTTCCTCCTCCCCCTCCCTCCTCCCCTCCTCTCTCTTCCTCCTCCTCCTCCTCCTCCTTCACCCTCCTCCCTCCTCCTCATTCACCCTCCTCCCTCCTCCTCCCTCCTCCTCCTCCTCCCTCCTCCTCCTTCCTCCTCATTCCTCCTCCCTCCTCCTCCCTCCTCCCTCCCTCCTCCACTTTCTTCCTCCTCCTTCCTCCTCCCTCCTCCTCCCTCCTCCTCCTACCTCCTCGCCCTCCTCCTTCCTTCCTCCTTCGCCCCTCCTCCTCCCTTCTCCTCCCTTCTCCTCCTCCCCCTCCTACCCCTCCCTCCTCCCCCTCATCCCTCCTCCTCCCTCCTCCTTATTTCTCCCTCCTCCTCCCTCTCCTCCTCATCCCTCCTCCTCCCATTCTCCTCCTCCCTCCTCCTCCTCCCTATACCTCCTCCCTCCTCCTCCCTTCACATTTCCTCCTCCTCCCTCTTCCCTCCTCCTCCTCCTCCTCATCCCTCCTCCTCCTCC
>OY992880.1:74861538-74991538 GCA_963921405.1 Cepaea hortensis | reverse complement strand
CTTCTTCTTCTTCTTCTTCTTCTTCTTCTTCTTCTTCTTGGTGTGTGGGATGTGTGTGTGTGGGGAGATGTGTGTGGGTGGTGGCGGCATGTATGTTTGTCTGGTTCTGTGTGAGTGCGTGGAGGTATGTGTGGGTGGGTGGGGGAGGTTTGGTGGGTGGGGATGTGTTGGTGGCTGGGGATATGAGGGTGAATGGGGGATGTGTCTCACAACATTGCAATATGCACTGCTTATGTTTACAACTTTCATTTATAATGTTCTTTTTTGTTTTCTCATGTGAATGTATCATGCGTAATATGCATTGTTTATGCTTACAAAATCAATATGATATTGTTTTTTCCCCTATGTTAATGTAACATGCACATTTGATGAATGAAAGATGAGTGATTGAAAGGGCCGAATGTAAGACGGGCCTGCGTGCCCAATTTGTTACCCTTTTAAAATAAAGTTTGTTCGTTCGTTCGTTCGTTCGTTCGTTCATTCACACGTCTTTTATTCACCCAAGGGTGTTCTTAATTATCTTGTTAAAATAATAAATGAAGTTTAGGAATAATTATTGCCAATGTAAAAATGTTGGCAGCAAATTCGATTGTTAGAAAATAATTTTAACCACGCGATTAATAGTGGAAAAGGAAATTTAGGCAATTAAACTTAGGCTTAGTAAAGCCAAACTTTACATTATTTCATATATGATATTTACAGATTATATTTTCATTGACATGTTACATTACATAATACAATTAATTAACATTTAAAATTAACTAATTAACTTGGTGATCCTTCTGGTGATGTCGTTGATGCAGAATGTCGGTGGTAGATGTCAAAAGTTCGTCGCGTGTAGCGGTTAGAACTGTTCTGTCCAAATTTCTGATAAATTGCACGGAGAATGTACATATGTCGGAAATATGTTACTGGGTTCTGATGACTTTCGAGTGGATGCAACGAAATAAAATATCACAGTTTATATGTTCGGGCATGATAATGGCACTTCATTACTCAGGTGGGTCACGCATTTTTGTCAAAAGGTCAGGGAAAATATTTTTGGACCCTTTAATATGCTGGATGTCAAAACTAAAATCTTGCCCACCTTGCTATCCTGTTGTTTTTCGGTGTGCCCTGTTTGATTACCATCAACGGTGAATTACCAGTTTGGATGAGAAAATGGGTGCCCCTGAGGTATTTTTTAAGTTTCATGACACAATAGACTACACTCAGTCCCTCCAATTCTGCAATGCTGTATCTCGTTTCTGCTGGTTTGAGTTTGCGGCTGACGTAGAGAATTGGATGTTCAATGTCGTCATTCTTCTGCATCAAAATTCCCGAAATGGAAGTAGTGCTGGCATCTGTTTTTAATATAAACTGAGTGTTAATATCTGGGAGACGAAGAATGGGTGGATTGGAAAAAATCAATTTCTATTTCTTAATTGCGTCTTCTAAATCAACACTCTTACAAATGTGATTTGGTTGACTTTTAGTCAGCAAATTTGAAAAATGGTGGTCAATTCTGCAAAGTTCGGGATGAACTTACTATAATAATTTACTAGGCCAAGTAGACTTCTTACCTGTTTCTTTGTTGTTGGTACACTTAATTTCAAAATCTTTGAAATAATTTTCTCGTCAGTTAGCAATTTGCCATTTGATATTCTGTGGCCTAGAAAGTCAATTTCTTTGAAAGCGATTTCTACTTTCGTTGGTTTTACTGTTAAACCAAAATGTTTGATCCTGTCAAATACTTTTGGTAGTGTGTGTAAGTGGGTTGTCATGTCGTTAGAATGAATACAAATGTCGTCAATGTAAGATTGTACATCGGTGATACCATGCAATAATAATCTTGTTAGTCTTACAAAGGTGGCAGGTGCGTTTTTGAGTCCGAATAGAAGGTATCGCCATTCATACAGCCTTAAGAGTGTTGAAAATGCTGTCATGTGCATAGATTCTGGGTGCATAGGTATTTGCCAGTAACCTCTTGTTAAGTCTAATTTCGAAAAAATGGTAGATTTTGCCATATTTAAAATTAAGTCTTCACAGTTTGGAATTGGTTCACAATCTGTCTTGTTTAATGTGTTTAATTTCCGATAATCAATGAAAAGTCTTATTGTTTGGTCTTTCTTTTTCATCAAGACTATTGGCAAAGAGTATTCAGACTGTGATTTTTGTATTATTTGGTGTCGTTCTAAGTCAAGTATTTCTTTGTCTAAATTGTCCCTATTGTGAAGAGGAATAGAATATGGTCTACATTGAAAGGTGTGTTATCTGTTAAGATAAAGTAGTGGTGCAGTCTCTGTCTTACTTGGTGTATTGGAAAAAATGGTACTGTATTTTTGTAGCAAGTTTGCTATGTCCTGTCGTTGAGTATCTGTCAACGTCGGGGATATCTGTATGTCTTTAAGTGTTTCATTGTTGTTAACTGTCGGGACCGGGAGTTCCACTTCGTCTGTGTCTGTCTGGCTAATGACTGTTGTTGCTGCTGTCTCGTCGGTTCTGTTGTCGTCTGTTCTGAAATAGTATGGTTTAAGCATGTTAATGTGAAAGATTTTGTACTTCCCGTGCATACAAATCTCGTAGTCAACATCATAAATTTTTCTAATAACCTTGAATGGCCCTTGTCAAGACGTCGAGAGTAGCTCTGGGTTGTCAGGTAGCAATAACAATACGTCTTGGTTGGGCTTTAGTACTAAAGTTTTGGCACCTTTATTTGCATAATTCCTTACATAAAACCTTTTTTCTGTAAAGATGTCCTCGCGATGTTGCACGCTCTCATGATCTTGTCTCTGATGTTGGTTATCATATTATAGGCGAACACTGGCAGTTGGTTGTCTACTGTGTTTGTTATTATTTCCTTATATATGGAAAGTGGGCCCTTTGGGTTAGCCCCGTAGATCAACTCAAAGGGAGAGAAGCCCGTGCTCGCTTGCGGCACTTCTCTATAGGCGAACAGCACTGCTGGGAGTACAGTATCCCAATCAGCTGGGTTTTCAGCTGTCACCTTTGGAAGCATGTGTTTAAGGTTCCCATTGATTTTTTCTACAACTCTGTTCGCCGCCAGTTGATACGGACTTGTGAAACACTGCTTGATGCCCAGTAACTTAGTTACTGCCTGTGTTGAGGCGGCTATGAATTGTGTCCCTCTATCTGATAAGATTGTATCTGGGAAGCCGGATCGTGAAAATAACTGTAAAAATACTTCTGTCACATCTTTAGAGGAAATAAATTTTAACGGAATCGCTTCCGGCCAACGTGAACAGAAATCAACTAGTGTTAGAATATACCTATTACCTTTATTTGAAATGTGGTTGAGAGGGCCAACCAAATCAACAGCAACCATTTGAGAGGGTTTTGAGGCTGTTTTTGTTGGTTGAACCTCTGCTGTTGGGTGTTTTCCTCTCTTGACAAGTTGTTGGCATATGACGCAAGATCGACAATAGTTCTTTATGTCTGAGCAGAATCTTGGCCAATAAAATTACGTGAGCACGCTAGCTCTTGTCTTTTCATAGCCCATGTACCCTCCGAATGGTGAATCTTGTGCTATGTGTAGCACTGTTTCGTGGTGTTTCTTGGGCAGAACTATCTGTTGTAAGGTAATATAATTTCTGGTGTACATTCTTGTGAGGATGTTATTATTTAATTTAAAATACCATGCAGAATTTTTGGATTGTTTTGATTTCAGTCCTACTAATTTGAAGTAGTTTGATAGTGTAGGATCTGAGCGGTGCTCTTGAATGAAATCGTTGGTTGTTGTTTCATTCATTCCTCTATTAGGGGAAATAATTTGTAATGATTCCTTAAGTTGATCACTCTGCTGTCTTGCAGTGTCTGCTCTTGTGACTGCATTAGCATCTAACTTTTGTTGTTCCCAGATCTTTATTTCTTCCTTGGAACAGTTTTTTACATTGGGAAGAAAACCAATAATATGTCCTGCGCACGGGTTATTCAATACCGCGCAGATTACACGACCTGATAAGAATGGTGTGTCAATTTCTGTCAGTGCCAGAGGATATTTTTCAATATTGCCTGCAAATGTGCGACATGTTACAAAGTATCCTATGTAGTCACTGTCTTGTATGAATGTTTTTCTGACCCCAACCAAGGTCGCTCCGCTATCGCGAATTACTTTGCATGGCTTTTTGTTTATAAAGCCTTTGTGGAAGTCTAATTTGCCTCTTGATGTTACGGCAGCGTTGGCACTCTCATTTGTGACTGGAATGGTATGAGCACACTCCAAAATATTGTCTGAATGGAATTTCTTACAGGTGTTACATTTATCATAGGTAAATATGTCTATAATTTCTAAAGCATTCCCATTCACATGTTCATTTTCATTCTCTCTTTCATTCTCATCATTCTCATCTTCATCTGATGATGTGTCAATCAAAATAGCATTTACTTCCTTTAGCATGCGACGAGCCTCACAATCAGAGGAATAATGCCCAAAAGCACGACAAAAGAAATATTTGACAGCCCTTTTGTACTCTGTACGCTTTGTCCTCTGCTTGTTTACCATTATTTCTAGGTGATGTTTATAATTCGGGTTGTTATCACAAATCGAGTAATCATCGTGTCCCAATTTACAATATTTACATGTTGTGTACCTCATTTTAGGTTTACTCCTATTTTGAAATGGTTTTGGTTTTGTTACATTTATAGCAGCCGCTGCATCATTTGGACTATCATTTAAGATAAAAATATATCTGTTTGCTGAAAAAAAAAATGCGTTACCTTTCTGCTCAATTTCATGAATAGTTTGACAATCACTCTGTTGCAAAAATGTGGAGAAAGCTGTTGGTAACGATGTTATGATTTTGTTTACAATAATTAAGTCTTTTAACTTGTCGAAACTTGTCTCTACTTTTGCTGAGTTAATCCACTTAGTGAATACATCATGTGTTGTTGAGACGTAGTCTATGAATGTTTGGTTGCCTTTTGGGCTTAATTGAGCAAACTGCATCTGATATCCAGCAGTGTCTAACGAGAAATGTTGCATTATTCTTTGTTTGATATAAACATAATTTATTCGTAATTCCTTAGAAATGGTTTCTATTACTTTTAATGGCTCTAAAGCTAAATTTCGCATGTATATACAGGCCCAATTCTGCTTTGCAATGTCATGGTATTGCATTAAACATTCAAAATTTTCAGTCCATGCACCGATGGAGTCTCAAGAACAAAAGGGCTTTACTATTCCTTTGAACTTATTGAATTTCTGTTCTTCTTCTTTGCTTTTTAATTTATTCATTGAGATCACTACGTTAGAGTCAATTTCTAATTGCTTAATTCTCATTTGTGTTTCTGACCCAATTTTCTTAGCTTCTATTTCCAAATCTTTTTGTTTTATGGCTGTTGCTGTTTTTAATTCTTTTTGTTTTATGGCTGCTTCAGTCTCTAACTTTTTGTTAGCTGCCTCTATTTCTAATTTCTTTTGTTCACGTTCTAAAGCTCTGTCCTCTCCTAGCATGTTATCTGCGTGTGTCTTTTGACTCCATTCTGCTAATTTATCTCCCGTGTAACCTAGCTTTTCCCCTAACTCAATACACTTTTCTAAAGTCGACATTTTAGAATGTTACAAAATATTTATGTACACAAAAAGATTATGTCCCTTGGGAATTCATTAAGAAAAATATTTGATGGGTATTTACCTTTCAGTAAGATTGAACAATGGTACAATAAATTTACATATGTGAAAACAAAATGAATGCCAATTTAGAATTGCAATCAAAGACATAAAGTTTAACTCATCTGATTTTAACGGGTGTCGTTCCAGCACTACTTGTAACTTCTG
Source organism: Cepaea hortensis (assembly GCA_963921405.1). NCBI lineage: Eukaryota > Metazoa > Mollusca > Gastropoda > Stylommatophora > Helicidae > Cepaea > Cepaea hortensis. The sequence continues at coordinate 74,985,762 of OY992880.1, read as the reverse complement.
TTGTAGTTGCTTTCGTGGTCTCTGCAACTGGTTTACTGGTACTTTAAATTAATACATCACCCTGTTGTAGGAGAGAAAAACATTAATATCGTCGTATAGTCATGTCCATGTCAACGTCATGTTATGAGGGAGAATTATATTAGCAATTAGTTTTAGAATAGACTTCAGAGTGGGTCAAAATAAACACTTATATATATTTAGATTGTCGTTGTCGTGTGTGTGATTACAATTTTACTCGGTTAGTCCAAGAGTTACAGTTGTTTTATCTGTCTTGGGACTAGTCGAAACGGACGTTTCCCCCATAGTTAACATTTCAGCGTCTAGCGGTCTTTGAAAGTGAAGGGTTCAAGACAGGTAAATAGTACGAGCACAGATGAAACATAAATTCAGGCGTCAATAACATATGATTTATTATTCTCGAATATAATTACATCATACTGTCTCATCACTCGCTAACAGCAGTTATTCTTGCACTAGTCAATATACAGCAATAATGCGGCAATGCAATATTACCATATCAATTTCTACACTCGCATATCACATCCCCACACACAGACATAAGTCACACGGCTCAGCTATTCAATAGCTCTGAAGTACTAAGTAAAGTCTATCCTGCCACACTCTCAGACACACGTCCTCTCTCAGTCAAGTCCAAAGCCCGTCTGGCTTCCCTTCGACTGCCCAGTGGTCACGAGGTACTTGCCCCTCGTGCAACCCGTGGGAAGTCAGATGTCTCGCATACGCCGGGTTGAGACCTGGCGTACTGCGTAGTGACCTGCCCTTCACGGGTACAGTCCGGTCTTTCAGCATCGAAATTCTTCTCATTCCCCCTTACTCACCCCATGTCCCTATCTCTGACATCTGTCCTTTCTTATGTCCCTATAGGACCTTGACAGTATGTATCTTCCTAATGAATGTGTGTGTGTGTATAAGTAGCAAAGAATAACTACATGGCCTGATCGCAATTACTTAGCTGGCGGGGAAAAAGCGTGTGTCATAGTAATTAGTATGTAGTTGTATGGTAGGTAAACGTTGTGTATATTATTTGAGAAGCGTCCCTGGACCTGAAATACATTCTTAGTGGCGCTTATATGTTGTCACAACAAGCCTTAAGGAGATACATTTTCAAATCTCACGCGTTATGATACTTAACTGCTTCCGTTATTGTAAACTTAAAAAGGTAAACTTTAATTACTAAAAGTAATAGTATAGATAAAATGTGTTACTCAAATTAGGAAAAATGTAGCTTTTGTAGCTATGTTAAGAGTGTCTTGAACTTTTACCTAAAAGGCATTTCACGCATCATAATCATCAACTCAGCACTTTCCCCCTTTTACATTACTGAATGCTGCAACTTACCATTACAGAGTATCTGCTAAAGTAGACTAGCCACGCAGCTCTCCATACTCTTGGTTTTTTATTCTACCACAAAGTGCCTCTGTCTTTCGTATATAGCTTCACAACTGGTCCATGACACAGGACCCAGAGCTCTAAACAGTCATTCTACATGAGTTCCAATGAAACAGTCTTCATTTATCGAATTGCATTCTGCGGCTCCAACTAGAATAGTTTCGATATCATCTGAGTATTCGTCATCAAAACGCCATTTCCCACGAATGACATCTGTAACTTGCCATACCACAAGGTCTGCTACACTAACCTTCCATTTTTCCACCTCTCACCAACACAAGTGTTCTATCGAAGTCTAGCGAAAATAACATTTCTTACTTTGTCCACCTCTATCGCACTTTTTAATTTCACATTCGCAATAGCGTCTAGTCTCCAACCAAATTACAATGTCTGTTATGAAGTCGGTCTTTCTTAAAACCACATCTGCCTTATTGATCCATTGAATACCATCTATCATATCTTCTAACCGACTTTCAATGTTTCATACCTCTTAACAATAACATTCTCTTTGATCACAACACATCCTGTTTTCTGCTAACTGTATAAATGTTTCAACCTACTGGCGATAAATTGTCTGTCACATATCCTACTAGACGCTTTTTAGACAATAAATATGGTCATCGAGCTGTATGGTCACTTCTAAGAAGGATATAAATGACAAACAATCTTCTTTACAGATGTCTATAACATTATGATTCTACTCAGAAAATTACAAATTGCATTTCGACAGTAAAATCTAAAAAAAAAAATTAAATTTCTTCTTTAAATGTTTAATATAGGAATTTCATTTTTTAAACTACATTGTCGAAATTTAATTTTTACATTATATAAATATACATTTAGAAGTTTGGTTGAGCTATTTCCTATTTTGGCCAAGAGAATTATTAGTTTGGCTAACAATTTTCCCATTTTTGATAAGATTGGTCGAGATATTTCTGTATTTGGCAACATTTCTTCTACTTTGTTAACGTATTTTCTTACATCGGTCGACATATTTCTTGGATTGGCATACATATTTCTTACTTTGACCGTCATTTTTCGTGATATTGTTAACATATTTCTGGCTTTGGTATACATATTTCTTAATTTGGCCATCATTTTTCCTACTTTGGCACTTATTTTTCTTACTTTGGTAAACATTTGTCTTACTTTGTGACATTTTTTTTTAGCTTGTCCACCCTTTTATATATGTTATTACTTCGGTCGACATATGTCTTTCTTTGCCTACCAAATTTTCTTACTTTGGCTAACATATTTTCTTACATTTGCCGATATAATTTCCTACTTTTTATAAGTTTGTAGAGATATTTATGTATTTGGCCAACATTTTAAATGTTTTGGCTAACATACTTTCTTATTTGAATGTTGAAGTGTAACGTAGGACTGGTACTTGTGTCTGGATGTGAAACGTGACAATGAGCAGACACGGTGAAAAATATGTATTGACACTGGAAATGTGTTTCTAGGGACATATGCAAAGACCCCCAAATGATGCATATAAGAATTAATGAAAGTGTAAATGCTTGACCTGAGACGCGATAGCTTTGCTGGTTAGTACATGTAATGTTACATGTGACGCTTAATGATGAACCAGGACAGCTTGTTGTATTCGTATGTAATGTTATACAGATGATAAAGGCGATAAACACTCGTCAGTGTATGATCGCTAGCTGTTATGTAAAAGGTACGACTGGCGTCGGCGATCACATATCTCCTCTATGACTACGAGAAACGTTTAGTCGGAATCTGTGATGACTTGGTTATAGTTGTGTATACTACAGTTGAAATTTATTTATGTTGTATTAATGCCGTGATTGTAGTTTCATGTCTCTTGGTATTACTCGGTGATCCTAGGACTACATGGACATAGAAAAGTGAGAGTGGGAGAACATTTTAAACTTCCGATACAATGTACACGATGTAGTGAATTCACTCCCATACACGATGGTCATCACGAGGTAGGACCCCTGGTTCGACAACCGACAGGACACCCTTTCTATAGTACCCCTAATAACCACGTGTCTTAGATGTAACCTTACACATCTGACCGGATGCAACAACATTTTGACCGGATGTAACCATTACCCACGTTTCCCAGATGTACCCCTTAAATATGTGAACGGATGTAATGCTATCTTTGACCGGATGTAACCATTTTCCACGTGTCTCTAAAGTATCCTTATGCATGTGACCGGAAGCTGCGACCCACGTGGTCTTGTTGTTTGAATGTCAGACGGGCCTGCGTGCCCAATTCTTAACCCTTTGAAAATAAAGACTTATTATTATTATTATTATTATTATTACCAATGTGTCCCGGATGTATCCTTTAGACATGTCACCATGTGACCAGCTGTACACCGTCACACAGCTCGAGGATGAGAACAAAACATGGGTTTTGCCCAAGCAGAAATTGATGGCAGAAAATGGGAAGTAGGGGTATGCCACAATATTGATCTAAACATTGTTAAAATGGTAGTAAATATATTGTATTATATATCAAATTAAAGGACATTGCACAAGGAACACATTGGTATTGATACTGTTGCTAAAAGTTAGAAATATAATAATAATATTAGCAGATGTTGTAAACAATAAATTGATGACAGAGGTGACAAGTATGTGAAATTTCCACTTACCAAGGTGCTACTGCTCCGACGGTGTTTAAAATCCAATGAAACTTACTGAATTATGAAAACTACACCACTTTGCTACACAAAAATCACTAGAAAGGCTCCTTAACACCAATCAATTACAATAAAAACATCCTATTTTGAAGCGCATCATTGTCACATAAAATGGAAAATGTCGGAAAATCACGAGACATGTTTTGACCGTTTTCTGCCGATAAACACAAAATGTACGCTATTTTTTTAGTTAGTTATAATTATTATTCTTTTAATTTAATTATTTAAATACTTCTTAAATACTTTGTGATAGGAAAAGCAAACTTTAGGGACACAAGTGTGGCCCATCAGCCAATTCGACATGATGACAAACCTTCACGGTTAGCGGCTAAGAGTTTGTTTATTTACATTCAAAAATAATACATTTTAACCGAAAAAAAAAACACATTTAACGTGTGCTATCAGTTTAGAATCGTTCACAAATTTACGTTAATTAAGAATAACTACAATCTAACATTGTTTAAAACTTTTATCTGATGTAAATGAGGCCAAAAATCAAGGACCCATGCAATTCCTAAAACCGCGAGTAACTATAACTTTTTTAACACAACTTTTAAACTCATCCATATGATTTAGTCACCAAATGTCGATGACTCGTGGCCTTTAAGTAAATGAAAAACCTTCTTTCGGCGTAAAAATTCGTTTCAGGGTATTAAAATTGAGCAAGGGATCGCAAACGAGAGAAACAAACGGACCGCACCAATCTTGGCAATATATTAACGTAGGGACAAAACAGTTGAGACTGTTTTGCAATCGGTTGGCGGTCGGCAGCGAATCAGTTAAGCCCCTTAACATAACATATATAAATAACCAACATCATAATATACAGTCGGGGCCTTTTCATTAGAAATATGCTGGAAAAACAATGACCTTCTGACGATCGGATTCGTAAACAGTGCTGTCATCTTTACTGTTTCGCTTTACACAGCAAAAATACTATTTTAAATAATACCTCGTCTATACTATTACTTATAGTAATTAAAGTTTAAATAGTTAAAAAGTTTTTAAGTATCCTAATGCGTGAGATTTTGAAATTTATCTCCTTGAGGCTTGTTGTGACGACATATAAACGCCTCTAAGAATGTATTTCAAGTTGGACCATTCTTTAAATATTATACGCCACGATTACCTACCATACTACTACAAACAAATTACTATCTTCTTCTTCTTCTTCTTCTTCTTCTTCTTCTTCTTCTTCTTCTTCTTCTTCTTCTTCTTCTTCTTCTTCTTCTTCTTCTTCTTCTTCTTCTTCTTCTTCTTCTTCTTCTTCTTCTTCTTCTTCTTTTCTTCAGCGTTCCGAGCCATTGAGGTTCTTTTCTGCATATACAATCCGTCTCCATTCGTCTCTCTGGTTGACCTTCTCTTGCCAGTCGTTGATTCCAAGTGCTTGTGTATATATATATATATATATATATATATATATATATATATATATATATATATATATATATATATATATATAATCTCTCCACAGTTTTCTTGGTCTACTTCGGGGTCTACGGTCATTATTTCCTGAGTGTAAGCGAGTCTTGTTTCCCTATTATCTTCCATTCTTTCTATATGCCCCAGCCATTGTAGTCTATTAGCCTTAATGATACCAGTGATTAGCGGGAACTTAAACAGATCATAAATGTCTTTGTTACTACTTCTTTTCCACTCTTCACTTTGTGTATCCCTAATGGGTCCAAAGATGCGTCTTAAAACTTTGTTCTCAAAGGTTTGTAACAAGGCTTCGTCTTCTTTCGTTGTACTCCAGGTTTCAGAGCCATACAGAACAACTGGTCTGATCAGTGTTTTGTATATTGTGATTTTGGTGTTACGAGTTAGCGCATTTGATTTTAGTAGATGTTGTAGTGCATAGTATATCTTATTTCCAGAATTGATTCTAGTTTGTATTTCTTCCCTTATGATGATGGAGCCGTTGACGATTGTACCCAAGTATTTGTATGTTTCCGTTCTTTTAATGGTCATATTATCTATTTTTATGTGGCTAGAGTTTTTAGCCATTCTTTCTCATGAAATTACCATATATTCTGTCTTATCTTGGTTGATAACCCGCCCCATATGTTGAGATTTTCCTTTAAATGAGTCAATGTTGCCAATGTCTTTTGTTCATTTTCCCCTATAATATCTATATCATACTAATTACTATGACACACGCATGTTCCCCGCCAGCTTATTAACTGCGATCAGGGCATGCAGATATTCTTTGCTACTTATAGTCACACACAGTCATTAGGAGGATACATACTGACATCAGATCACTGTCACCTCATGACGGATACAGAAAAAAGTGACCTCTCATATATACAGATATATACAGACACCCATACATCCATACATAGATACACAGATATATAGACGGATAGCTAGACAGTTAGCCAGACAGATAGACAGAAGGATAGATTCATGCCGACAGTCACCAACACAAATACACGCACAGTCAATAGGAAGACAAGTACCGATACCCCAATGTCACATAAGAGCGAAAACTGAGCAAGATAGACTTAGAGAGATTGAGATATTGAAAGCGAACCATACATAAAATACGAGTCATATTCACTGCCACACCGACCACTATGTTATACATTCAGTCACTCCGACCACTGGGTCAAATACTCAGCCACAACGACCACTCTGTCATACTCTCTGCCAAGTCGACAACTTTGTCATACCCACTGCCTCGCCGACCACTGTGTCAAACCCGCTGGCATGCCGGCCCCTGGGTCATACTCTACAACCACTCGGCGACTCCACCCGTCCACCTGTTTACCAACGACATCCCGTCTTACATCCACTCAACAGCCACTCCCTCGGTCGTCCATCCCTTAATAACGATCGGAAGCACTTATCTAGCTACACCTCCACTCACTCACCCCTTAACAACGAATGACACTAAGCCATAACCACCAGACCCAGTACTACTATCCCTCTTTACTCTGTAAAGGTTTTCCTTTCAAGATCTGTAACCCATATCATGATAGTGTTCGGGAGCACTTATCTTGCTGTCCTTCCACTCACCCACCCCTTAACATCGAATGTCACTAAGCCATACCCACTAGTACTCGTACTGCCGCCAATCTTTACTTTTTTAAGGATTTCCTTCTCAGAAGCACTTACCTAGCTACTCCACCACTCACCCACACCTTAAATACGAATGACACTAAGTCATACCCATTAGAACCAGTACTACTGGCACTCTTTTCTTTTTTAAGGTCTTCTTTTCAAGAGCTGTAACCCAAGTGATGATAGTGTTTGGAAGCACTTATCTAGCTACTTGACCACTCACCCACCCCTTAACAACAAATGACACAAAGCCATACCCACTACAGCCAGTAATACCGACCATCTTTACTTTCTAAATGTTTTATTTGAAGAGCTGCCACCTATGTGATGATAGTGTATAAGACACTGCGGTGGTCTACAGACCATATAACCGCCATATTTACATGTTTTCCTTATTACGGTTTTCCTATGAAACTGTCGCGGCTAGAGGGTTCGAACCTCTTTGCCCCACCCCATGCGCCGGCTCCCAAGCGCCCCGCCCTTGCACCACCTTGCACCTACGCCACAACCCCACGTCGGCCTACCCCGTTCACACACACGGTTATTTTTAAAACATTATCTCGTATATAATTTACCTTCTAATTCTTAAAGTATGACATTTTAAGCACCCAAAAACCGGAAGTATCTATGAACCAAAGCGCGCAAAATTTAAAAAACAAATAGTTCAAATGATTTCCGTTGTTGTGAGGTCACGCCGGGGGCGGTATAATCAATATAGAAGGATTTATACCGTGACCTACAGGGTGCTGCACCCTGCATGCCTTTTATATTATTACTATTTTTATCAATTTCACGCTACAATGCGCCACAAAAAAAAAAAAAAAAACGAAAAAAACAAACCGATATTATTTGTCACCTACTTACTTGTATAGAATTAGCACTCGTCGTGAACAAAACTTTGAGTAACTTGATGCTATATGAGTGACTATTTATAATGTTATATGTGAAACCATATTTCAACCTCCATCTTATGATCACGAAAAACGACGCTACATATACAGTGCGAGTCAATAAGTAAGTCACACAGTTCTGTGGGATGAAAGGTAAATGTAGTTGGTGTTTTCTACAGGTGTCATCAGATGACAGCAACATCGAACTTATTTTATATTCCCGTTCGTCAGGTGGCGCTAGGTGTCTCATGCGCATGCGCAGCGCATAAACAAAATGGTGACTGTACTTACGGAGTGTACAACTAAAGAGCAACGTGCTGTTGTGTGTTTGTGTGTGTGTGTGTGTGTGTGTGGGCAAAAGGACTGCCTGCAAAGAACATTCATAAGAAAATGCTTCCTGTTTATGCTGACAAATGTTTGTCCCGTAAAGCGTTGCATAGCTGGGTAGAAATATTTTCTCAAGGACGATCTAAATTTATTGATAAAATCCGATCTGCTCGTCCTGTTGAGATTGCAACAGAAGCATCCGTGCAGCGGGTGGAGGGGATGATTAGAGGTGACAGGCGAGTAACGTCCACCTTACATCCCCGACTTAGCCCCTAGCGATTTCCACCTTTTTGGTCCACGGAAAAGCCATCTTGGCGGGAGACATTTCGCGAATGACGCCGAAGTTAAATGTGAAATGAAAACGTGGTTTAGAAAACAGAGCACTCAGTTCTAGCTAGCCGGTTTGACAGGACTTATAAAACGATGAGATAAGTGCATCAATGTTGGTGGAAATTATGTTAAGAAATAAAGGGACAATGTATGTATAAAAATAAACTGTTTCAAGCTGTTATCATATTTAGTTATTTTTCTACAGCCATCTGTGACTTACTTATTGACTTCCCCTCGTAACTATTGCAACCTAACACCGATACTTTTTTAAACGGTATATTGTCACACTACATATTTATACATTTACCATTATCACAACAGCCTGCTATCACATGCTATATCTATCTATCTATACAGCATGCTATATTGCTATGGCAATATAAACGTTGCATTGCCACAACGAGTCTGAGCCGGTATGCTCACTGCCACGGTCCCACATGGAATATTATTTAGTAGAGCCCTTTCTCTCCTGGAAGTGGTCAAAAGCATGCTCTGGCACAATACACGTTGCCCTTGTAGTTGGAATTATCGCCGAAGCAACGGAGTACATGCTCTGTGCTCGATACCTTTGACAACAGCCAGCGGGGAGAAAATGAAGCGGAGAAGAAGTGGTAGGGGCGAGGGGGAAGGAAAGGGAAGAAGGGGGCTGGAGCCAGAAGGGGTAGGAGGAAAACGGATCATTTGAGACTAAAAAATTACGAGTGGGGTATAGGAATTGCCGTAGTACAAAGCAACGAGGACCAATATTGAAGAAAGTGGTCTATGATTTTGATGTCCTGATTTTACAAGAGCTGAAGACAATTTCTTTTCTATACAGACATTAACCCAACCAGGCAGGGAAGACATGGGCAGGCTCTGGTGGTCTAGGATGGTTTCCAGCATTCGATACTGGATATGAGTGGGTGGGGTTAGGAAAGTAAGGAGGTGCAGGGAATGCAGATAATCGGACGATACAGCTGGGACCTGAAAAAATATATATGTAAGTGGGGAATCTTGCATAAGCAGAGAGAGTTGGGACTGGCTGAAAGGTTCAGTGGACACCCCAGGTACCAGGTATCTGATATGTGGTGATGTCAACGCCCACGCCAAGGAATGGGACAGGTCGGGAGAGAACAGATAAGGAACTGCTCTTGCTGAGGCCTTGCTTGAGACGGATGTTGTCTGTCTAAATGACGGGACACCCACTAGGCTTGCAATGAGACCGGGGGACCCTGACACTGCCAACGGCCTGGCGCTTGTATCCCAAGAGGCGGCATCAGATATAAAATGGAGCGTCCTTGGAGACCATGGAAGTGACCACCTCCCCTGTTTTGTGCTGATACCTAAGTCCAGCACAGTTAGGATTATAAGAGCTCGCAGGGCATTCAGTTATGATCGCGACCACTCTTCGCTCTTGGGGCGCCTAAGATCACAGGGAAGATCTAAACCAACAAGAAGAATCTTTACCCAACCACCATAGTGGACACCAGAGGTAGAGAATTCATGGAGGGAAAAGAGGCTGGCCATAAGGAATTGGCAGAGGGTGCGGAGAGCAACCAATTCAGTTGACACAGAATTGGAAATACTGTCTGTCACTGTCATTTACTGCCAATATAGTACCTTGCGGTGTATGGCAGAGGGGTCTTTGAGCCTGGGGAATTAAGGCCGCCTGGCTAGTGCAGTCGCCGCGAACTTTGCAGGATAGGATTTTCTCGGTTGTGTGGTACTCCTTGGATAGCCGGATCGTCAAGGCTGACGTCCCAGGTATAATGTTGAATGGATCTACTAAATGTTGCAAATCCTGCTAATTGTCTGCAATCAATACTACATCATATGCATATCTAATGTTATTAATATTACTTCCCCCAATAATGATTCCTTTCATATCTTCTAAATTTCTAAAAAAAAAAAAAAAAATCACTGTACATGGAAAAACAATCTGGATCATTGGAAGATACTGAAAAGTATAAAAAAAAGTAAAGGTGCAGGATTTTTAATTTCAGGCAGCTGAGGCAAAGAGGATTAAGTGGGAACAGTTTATCAATAAAGTCGGTGGGGATGTGACATTGGGAAAATTCTGGAGGCTGCACCGGCAGATGAAGTGACAGGTGATGCCTGGTACACTTGGCACCGTTTATGATGATAACAACCGACCTATGACAACTGACAAGGACAAAGGGGAGGATTTTCTTGCGCGATTTTTAAAACAGCCGGATCAGCAAGATAGGGCTATTAGAGATAACGTCAGAGAAGCCTTGTCACGGGTCAATAGGAAGAAGGACTGTGAGATTAAAGTGGAGGACATTAGACGGGTGCTGAAGAGGGCTAAAGACACAGCGCCAGATCCGGATGGGGTGAGGAACATAAATGATGGGGACTTGGAGGAGATGGCCCTTTGTTTCAACATAAGCATCAATACGGCGGAAATACCCCACGATTGGCTGCATAGCTACCTGGTCGCCCTCCCAAAGCCAGGTAAGGATCACTCCAGACTTAATGGATACCGAATGATAACCCTGCAAAACACGTATGGCAAAGTCCTCGAAGAAATAGTAGCACGCAGGCTCCAGCAACATTTAGAAAGTCGGAATCTGCTTCCTCAAGGACTCAGGAGCTACCGGCCTGGAAAGGACACCTGGGCCAATGCTGCAATTTTTGCATTTGATGTCTACGAGAGCTTCCAGGATAAACAGGAAACAGTGGCGGTAGCTCTTGACCTGGAGGATGCGTATAACAGGGTTAGGTATGATCGGTTAATACACACTATTGGACATGGAGGTCTGCCCTTGTCTTGTTAGATGGGTTGCGGCAGTTCTTTATGAGCTTACGGTTGCACTGCGCATGGGTTCCTGGACTTCTGACCTCTGTACTATTACACCTGGGTTGCCGCAGGGATCTGCCTTGTCCCCATTGCTCTTTAATGTCTACACCAGCAAAATCGCAGCTATTGAGACACCAGGTGTGGGTAGAATATTGACATTTGCAGATGATGTGCTGGTGTACAGACAAAGTAGAAACAGGGCCAGTCTTGCGAAAGACTTATAGGTGGCGGTAGACAGGGTGACGGAGTGGTGCAGGGACGCAGGGGCCATTATAAACCCAGACAAGGCATCGGTTGTGTGGTACTCCTTGGATAGCCGGATCGTCAAGGCAGACGTCCCAAGTATAATGTTGAATGGATATCCTCTTAGTCGAGAGAGTAAATTGAAGTACTTGGGTATCACCTTTGACAGGTGTTTGTCTTTTAAGGATCATGTGGAGGCTTTAGTGGTGAAGGCTGGTAGGGGGACTTAATGCATTGAGGGCTATGGAGGTTGACCTTGAAATTTGCAGGCATGGTCCAGATGTGATTGCGGATGCTAGTTCCAACAATAAGTGTTAACCAAAATGTGTCTCTGAAAAATGATGTGTTGGTTTTAAGATGACATATTTATGATATATATCATGCATGTTTTATAATATGTATGATATGTTTGATAATGGCGATTGAATGGACAAAGATGAGTTTTTGAGACAACGGATAGAACTAGACCTGAGATAATTAATTCCAACCTCAAGCTACTGCTGGCAACCTGGAACGTGAGAACCATATGTCCAGGATTTTCCACTGACTTGACCAATATTGACGATGAGAGAAAAACGGCTGTGATTGATGCCGAACTCAATTGTCTTAACATTAATATTGCTGGCCTGCAGGAGACTCGCCTCGCTGAGGAAGGGTCACTCAGGGAAAACAATTACACCTTTCTTTGGAAGGGTAGAGGGCAGACAAAAAAAAAAAAAAGGCAACACGGTGTGGGCTTTGCAGTGAAGAATTCGCTACTGGGAATGATTTAAATTCCAGCAGGAGGAAATGAAAGACTATTATCCCTGCGCTTGGCAACCTCTTGTGGTTTTGCCACCATTATTACTGCCTATGCACCGACACTCGATTCCTCTGATGATGTGAAGGATTCGTTCTATGAGGAGTTAGACTCCGTGATCAAGGCAGCTCTAAAATTTGACTACATTTATATGCTCGGTGACTTCAATGCTCGTGTGGGCAAGGACTCTAGTTCATGGCCAGTGTGCCTTGGAAAATGCAACACCGGTAGCATGAATGAAAATGGGCAAAGGCTGCTGGAGCATTGCACCAGAAATGACCTATTTATTACAAACTCCTTTTTAAAAACAAAAGAGCTGCATAAGGTCATATGTAAACATCCAAAATCCGGCCATTGGCACCAGCTGGACTTTATCATCACACTGAGACAACATCTGAACCATATATCATTGACTCGAAGTTATCACAGTGCTGAATGATACGGATCATTCTTTGGTTGTAGCAAGGGTTAGACTGAGATCAAAGAGAATCTACACAGCTAAACACAAACCTAGCCCCAGTATTAATATTATTAACACTCACGATCCTGAAAAGTGCTTTCAGTTTCAACAGCAACTTGAAGAAACTTTCACAAAATTGTACAGTCAGTGAAAAGTGGGGTCAACTTAAGAAAACTATAAAACTGCCGTAGGGGTTTACGGCACTGTGGATCATAAGAGGCAGGACTGGTTTGCGGCAAACAGCCAGACTCTGCAGCCCTTAATTGATAAGAAGAAGATAGCTCTGTTAAGAAACAAGGAAAGACCAACGCGTACCACTGAGTGAGCTAAAGAAAGCTAGGAAGGATGTGCAAAAGACTGCCAGGCAGTGTGCAAATGACTATTGGATCAAGTTATGTGAGTCCATTCAAATCGCAAGTGATAAGGGAGAAGCATGTATGAAGGAATACAGAAAGCCTGTGGTCCATTGATCAAAAGAAGTGCACCATTGAAAACCTTGACTGGAGAAATCATCACTGATAAGAAACAGCAGAAGGAACAGATGGGCAGAGCACTATTTGGAGCTTTACTCAAGTGAGACCAAACTAGCGGTTGATGCCTTCAACGCCATAGAGGCTCTACCAACTCTTGACCACCTGGACACACTTCCCACCATAACAGAAGTTAAGTGTGCTATAAATGAACTTGCATCTGGCAAGGCTCCAGGTAAGGATGGGATTCCAATAGAGGTTATCAGGAGTGGGCAAGACACACTCACTCTACAGATCCACCAGCTAATAGACCTTTAACTGCGTCCAGCGCCTCATGCAATGGTTGATCTGTGTCAGCAAATACTCTGAGGTATGCCTTCGCCTGCATCACCTTGAGCCTACCAGCAACAGTCGGCAAACCAAGGATGTAACGCATACACACTACTGGGGTGTCTCTGGTGCATCCCAGAGTGACCCGCATAGCTTCGTTCTGTATGCGCTTTAATTTCACCAACTGACTCTTTGAGACAGTGAGCAATTTTAGTCCATAATCAATCAATGAGAGGATCAAGTGCTGGTATAGTGTGAAAAGCATTCTCTACTCTGTGTCTATTGCAGCCATAGTTTTAAATGCATTGAGTCCCTTTTGAGATCTTGTCTCAACCGTTTCCACATGGTCCTTGAAGGACAGGCTCCTGTCAAATGTGATTCCCAGATACTTCAGTGTGTTCTCTCTGTTGACGCTTCTACCATCTATCGAGAGGCTTGGGACATCAGTTCTCACAATCCTGTTGTCCAAAGAACACCACAAAACAGCTGCCTTTTCCAGGTGGATGACAGCACTCATTTCAGTGCAAGAGTCAATCACTTTGTCTACTGTCGTCTGTAGCTCCCGGGCTCCCTATCTGCTATCCCTGCTCCCTATCTCTCCCCTGCCTATATGCAAGAATATCATCTGCAAATGTTTGTATCCTTCCAACCCCTGGTGTTTCTAGGTTTGCAATCTTGCTTGTATACACGTTAAAGAGCACCGGTGAGATTGCGGATACCTGTAGCAGTCCCGGGGTGAAAATATGTGTCTCTGAGGTCTATGCATCCAGACGGAGAGCAACCAGACGAGAGTGCAGGACGGCCCCTATCCAGTTCACCAGCCAGGGATTGACCCCTTCTCCATCAGTGCGGTCATCAAAATATCATATCTGACTCTATTGTACGCATCCTCGAGATCAAGCGCTGCCGCCATCGTTTCCTGTCTACTCTGGAACCCCTCATAAACGTCAAAGGCAAAAGTGGCTGCATTTGACCAGGTATCTTTTCCTAGCCTGTAGCTCCCCAGGCCTCTTGGAAGAAGCTTCCCCCTTTCCAAAAACTCTTGCAGCTTGACAGCGACTATCTTCTCTAAAACCTTCCCAAATGTATTTTGAAGGGTGATGATCCTAAAGCCGCTTATCTTTGAATAATCCTTGAATGGTTTTGGGAGAGGGATGAGATAGCTGTGTACCCAATCCTACGGTACTGATGCTGTCCTAATGCTCTGGATAAAGCAGTCGGTCATCTCCTTCAGGTCTACATCGCTCAAAGCCTTCATGTGGCCATACCTGACCCCACCAGGCCCTGGTGCCGTGTTTATTGCCTTTTTCAAAATATGTTTAACATCTTCAACCCGTTTGATATCTTCATAATGCATATTCTTTATGGTGCCAGATAACTCCTCTCTAATTGCATCCCTGGTGTCCGCATCATCAAGATTGGTCTGCTCTAAAATCTCTAGAGAAACGCCTCTCCTTTCTCTTTGTCTGTTGTCACGCACACACCATCATCTCTATAGATTGTTCCCACTGTCGAAGGCCGATCTTTTCCATTATTTGTCTGAGCAGTTTCTAGAATTTTCGCAGTGTTTTATCACCTCCACTCTCCTTCATGAAACATTCCCATTTTGCCTTTTTGGCCTCTGCAGCACAGCGCTTGAAAAACTCCACCTTGTCTTTCTTGACATTTTCCGCTGTGTTCACTTCCTCTCGTGAGATTTGCGGTGTCTGTCGCACTTTCTTCAGCTGCTTCGCTGCAGCTCTCTTTCCTTTCCAAGCATGGTCTTCTTCTGGAGTCCACCATGGGGGATGCAAAAAGGAGGTTTTAACAGTCCTGTTACATGCCCCCTGTCTGAGGCGTCCAAGAAGGCTGTCGGTCCACTCATACCGGAATGTCTTGCGCGCTCTTCCAGCCTTAACATTCCTGGATTTAGAGATCACGACTGCGCATGGCATGTGATCACTCCCATGGTCATTCAAAACAGTTCACTTTACATCAAGGACTGATGACTGGGAGACAAGTGCCAAATAGCTGTGTCTGCATCGCCAGGCCTCATTGCCATTCTAGTTGGCCTACTATCATTTATGCAGACCACATCGGAGTCCACCATGGCCTCCGCAAGGGCAATTCCCTGTCGATTTTCTCCACTACTGTCCCAATCTCTGTTCCTCGCATTAAAGTCTCCACATATGAGTAGCCTATCACCCGTTAATTCCTTCAATTCCTTAATCCAGTCCCAGTATTCCTTTCTGACAAAACAGTCCAATGTGGCATATACATTTATGATGTTCCAACTTAAGCCGTCAATCTCCATTTGTAAACCCTGGACCTCTCTAGCACTGTGATTCCACTGGCTCAAGTCAATTACCACATGTTTCACTCCTTCCTTCACCATTTCTTCTTCCATTTTCTTACGAAGTCGTCCCGTTATGATTTTTAGTAGAATTTTACTTGCATGACTGTGCAGGGGAACAGTTCTATAGTTGGTGCATAATTTCAGGTGTTTTGTTTTGGTGTATTGGAATGAAAAAAAAAGTTCTCTTCCAATCTTTTGGCCATATACCATATTTCCATATCTTTTTACATAATGCGAGATAGATTTGTATGCTTTCTTCTCCTCCCGCTGTAATTAGTTCAGCTGTTATCCCATCACATCCAGGTGATGTATCATTCTTCAGGTTCTTTATTGCCCTTGCTATTTCATCTAATGACGGTTCAGGCTCTGACTCTGCTCTCATTGATTTACGTATCTCATTCATATCCTCACTGTTATTTATATCATATCCACTGCAGTATTACTGCCATCTTTCTAGAATTTGTCTAGATTCTTCTAAGGTATTTCCCAACTTCTTACAGATAACTGTAATTGAGGTTGAACATTTCTTGCTAAAAACTTCATTTCTTTGAACCCGGTTAACTCGGTCAACAAACGCCCGCAGAAGTCGGATGTGTTGGCCGAAAGGCGCAGTATCGCAGTTCCGCTGTAAAGCAGGCACAACGCAATCACATCCGGAAAAAAAAACAACAGCTCCGGATGAACGCAGAAGAAGATGTCTTTAAACATTTCGTAATCTGTTCCAGTCTTATGATATTGCTCTATTTTGGTACAGCAATCTTGTATATATTGGTTTTTGTCCTGTCTTGTGTTGTTTCTTATTTCTCGAGTTAAAGATGTATACTTCATCCTGCTGTTATCGGTTTCATCGCCTTACCGTTTCAGTTCCCTTCGTTGTTTTATTAATTCTTACGTGTCTGTTGTAAGCCATGGCTTATGTTGCTTTTCCTTGGCCAGAATTAAATCTTTGGCTGCAGTTATCATGGTATCTCTAGCTTGTACTGCCAATTCATCAGGTGTTAAATTCTACTGTTTAGACATCAAGACCCCAACACGATTCTTAACTTCAACGTTGTATACATCTGGTATTTCTGTGATATCAAAACAAAGTGGCCTTGATCCTCGGGTAAGCTTTATGAGTTTTACTTTCACATCTGCTTCAAATAACTGTCTGCACTTCGTAGGGTTTTTGTGGATGTTGTAACAAGCTACGTGGAGGGTCCCAAATAGCCCGGTCACAATATTTCAAATATCTTCTATAGCCCTGGCTTAGATAGGTCTTTACCTGCCAACCCTCCTCCGTTTTCCCTGGACACACTGTCACGCTTCCTTTCGACCTAGGGACCTATTTCCTGCAGTGTTCTTCTGGCTGACGCATAAATAACATGGCAGTCGTCAGAACAACTTGGAAGTAATTTTATTAACCTAATCAAGAACAGCACAGGAACACATAAAGGCAGATAAACAGATAGATCTACACAGACACTACACTGGTAAATTCTAACACAGAGCCTCAAGTCGCCACAGTCACAGATCCAGCTTCAGATACTGTCTGATCTGTCCACACACTTCTCACCAAAGATGTCCGAATCTCCTTCCTTCTCCAACAACTGGGTGTAGGTTCAACCGGCTTTTGTAGAATCCAAGCGACTGGTGTGTTGAGGACTTCTGTTCATTGTCATCTGAATTAGTTCGGCACTAGGTCTTCACTGACCTATGAAAAGCTTTAGTGTTGCCGATAAGGTGAGGTGTTTGTGAAGGATAATGGTTGGGTCCTTTTAATGTCCGGGATAAAATGGGTATGCCAGAAAATCACTCTTAGGCTCCCTCCGGACAACAACTGCTCTCAGGCGTATGTTGTTAAAACAAAACCGGCAATGCACCAGTCATACAAAATGTCCTTGCTTCAAGACCTGCACCTTGCCTTGAGTTGGCCTCGTTGGACATATTTACGTTAGCCTAGAAGCACCGGTGATAATGTCCCTTCGAAGACATAGTCACTTCCCATAGAAGAGGACCCTGGAGATGATAAATAAAACCTGAGCGACTGGGCTGACTCATGTATCACACAAATACACTATATTTAATACCTGATTGACCAGGCCTGACCTGTCAGGTAGCCCCTGGATTGGCCACGTCCGGGTTTGAGTAGACCTCCAGCTGGACGAAGTCCGGTTGTCTTTTTGGCCACACGACACACCCTCCACACTCATACCAAGCCTTTATTATGATTGGGCACATTCATTCCCATGCTTCCCTCTCACTTGCAACCATGCCTTTCTCACCCGCAAGATCTTGTGGTGTGGTGCGCCCAGTAATCCGTGTGTTACATCTCATTAACTCATAGTATAGTAATGGGGTTGTATGGCACGCTTTGTAGTTCCCCACTCCCTGCAAGAATAGGAAAGAAGATCCTACCCCCTCCCGGCTCCGCTCTTGTCTGAGCGGTCGCCGCAATGTACCAGCAGTGCCCCACAGAACACATAGATTCAGCGGAATGCAGGTTCTCTAAATGAGATACAGAAGTCCATTAACTTCCCTACATCATCCCATCTAGTAACAGATGAAAGAGATAGTCCTGTGAATAGCCTCTTCTGGCTCAAGAAGATAGATCAGAGATTGGTGTACCCCATTCCCAAAATACCCACTGAGTATATACAACAGAAAGATGACAATCTGTCCAATTCAAGCCGTAGATAGAAAGACAGCAACAGCTCATCTGACGCCAAGAACAAATGAAATCCTCTTGGGAGATATATGGTTCAGATTCACTTCCCCGGCTATGCCAAGGACAAGACGTGCAGCCAAATCGGCTAACGGTCACCCAACTCGTCATTGGTTATGATTGGCCTTTCGCCCATTCATCTTCCCCTTCAACCCATGGTATATTTATAACTCCATGTTTGGCTGGAGTACCCACAACCCAAGCCCTACCTTTCTTCACCACTTCAGTAGGAGGTTGCATCTCTGTCCCAATCTTCAAATCGACTTGACAAGATGCCACTATCCAACGGTAGGTGTGTACACGGCCATGAATTGCTTAGCAGCCGCACCAGCGCTCATTTGGCGCAAGGCGCTCCATCGGGTTTACCCGATGTGAAAGACATTGGCTACTTGCTCCATGTAAAGATTGTGATAGGAAGATAACCCAAAGAACCATCTTTCATGGAGATTTGAGAGAACAAGAGAACTGAGAGCTTCCGAAAGCCGTTCCCCCCTGTCTACCCAAAATAAAAGAATGCATAAGGACATGGACCACTGGCGTTTCGCTACATAGGCCCCCTCTTAAGAAAGTCGAACCCTACGAACTTTCTACTGTCAGTGGTTCTGTTCGAATGACCCCACCCTCACATTCAACCATAGGATGCCGTGATAAAAAATCTGCTCCCACATTCTCCCTTCCGGGGATGTATTCGACCGTGAACTGATACGGTTGTAGGAGCAATGACCATCTCATCAACCTCGCGTTCAGTTTCTTAGAAGTTGCCAAGAACGTCAGAGGTTGATGGTCGGACTGCACTTTGAACTGGACTCCATACAGATAAGGTTGAAATTTCTGTACCGCCCACACTAGAGCTAGACATTCCCGTTCGACGGTGGAATAATTCCGTTCGGCGGGTAACAGTTTTCTACTGGCATACGCCACCGGACACAACACCGAAGGATTATCTCGCCCTTCCTGCAACAGAGTTGCTCCAATCCCTATGTTACTCGCGTCGGTTCTCAGAACAAACGTTTTCTCCAAATTCGGGAGTTGCAGGACTGGCCTATCCACCAACGCCTGTTTCAGCTTCCCATAAGCCTCTTCACAGCTCGGGGTCCAGACTATAGGATCTGGCGATCCTTTCTTCAGGGTTTCGGTTAACGGCGCTCCAATTTCGTTGAACTTTGGAATGAATTTCTGGTAAAACCCACACAGAGACAAGAAAGACCTAACATCCTTTTTGGATTTAGGACGGGGTGCGAGACGGACCTTCTCAATATTTTTTTCTTCCGGTACCAGTCCCCCTGGGGTAATAGTGTGTCCCAGAAATTCCAAGGATTGATATCCAATCATACATTTGGCTGGACGGGCGGTTAACCCCTCCTCTTTCAATCTTATGAAGATCTTTTCCAAGGATTTCAGGTGATCCTTCAGATTGTCAGACGCGATGAGAATATCATCCATAAACGAGACGACAGAGGGATCCCTTAAAGGGTCTAATAACTTTCTCATCATGCGAGTGAACACACTGGGCGCATTGCTCAGCCCAAAAGGCATCACCTTAAATTCGTAATGGCCACTCGGAGTACTGAAAGCGAGCATGGGCCGAACCTCAGGCTTCACAGGGATCTGATAATATCCCCGGCTTAAATCAATTTTTGAGAAGTACTTTGCCCTATTTAATCTGGCAAACAATTGATTTGTGTTTGGCAACGGCTCAACTTGGAATGTCGTACAACTATTTAAATGCCTGTAATCAATACATAAGCGGTGTTCCCCGCTTGGCTTCCTCAACAAGACAACCCCGGCATTATAAGGAGAAGTCGAAGGAGTGATGATGTCGTCGTCCAGAAGCTTCTGGATTTCAGTTTCCAGGGCCTTCTCTTTCGAAAATGGCACTGGATATATTTTCTGGCGAACGGGGTCTTGGGTAGTCAGAGTCATATCAAACTCGACCAACCCTGTCCGCCCTGGCCGATCGGTAAGAATCTGCTGATGGGACTCCAACAAACGGATGACACGGTCTGTTTCTTCAGCCGACAGATCAGGATTTATATGTACATCCCTATAGGTTTCCCCAGGGTGTAATGGATACCCCCTATCCGTTTCTTCGCCCGATTCAGTTTCCATCGCGACCGCCATAGTCATGAGTGGGAGAGAAGTACCATCAGATCGTTCTTCATACTTTTTGAGAAGGTTAATGTGGAAGATTTTAGATTTCCCCCTGATCCGGATGGCATAGTTGGTGCGGGAGACAACCCTTTCTACCGGGAAAGGCCCCTGCCAACCAATCTCGAGTTTATTGGAACCTACTGGAAGTAACAACAGAACCCGATCCCCCACCTTAAGAGATCTATCTTTCGTCCTTCTATTGTAGTAGGCCGCGTGTCTCTTCCTGGCCGCTCTCAGATTCTGAGCTGCCAAAGCCCAACCCGTCTGGAGTTTTTTCTTTAACTCTTCGACGTATTTATAAGAGGATACCACTTCTTCGGAAGTTTCTTCCTCTGTCCAACATCTCAATAAGGCTTCTAAGGGACCCTTGATTGGCCTCCCGAATAGTAGAGTGGCTGGTGGCAACCCGGTCGACCCATGGGGAACCTCCCGATAGGCGAACAAGGCGGCTGAGATATACTCATCCCATCTGTCTGGTTTCTCTTGTGCCAGCTTCCGAAGCATGGTCATCAAGGTACCATTAAACCTCTCTACTTGCCCATTAGACTGAGGGTGATACGGGCTTGTGTGAATGTGGTTGGTCTGGAAGATACGAAAGACTTCTTCCATCAGTTTACCACAGAACTGAGACCCATTGTCCGTTAGGATCTGGTTGGGAAATCCCAACCTAGTAAAGGTCTCCATCATTGCATCAGCCACTCGCTTAGAGTCGATTGTGGCCAAAGGTATCGCCTCGCCCCACATGGAACAGCAATCCACCATCGTGAGAATGTACTTATTCCTCTTCCTAGTCCTAGGAAGAGGACCAACAAGATCGATGGCAACTCTCTCGAAAGGAGAGTTCATAATAGGCATGTCTCCCAGGACTACCGGAGCTGTCCAGTGTTTTGGTGCCACACGCTGGCACTCTGGGCACGACTTGACGTACCTACGCACGTCTCCAGTCATCCCTGGCCAGTAGTAATGGCAGGAAATGCGCTGGAGAGTTGCCCCGACACCCATATGTCCACTGAAAGAAATGGTGTGTCCCATATGAAGAAGCTGTTCCCGATAAGCCTTAGGAACCACCAGCTGTCCATGCTGGTGATCCTCCATTCCGGCTCTCCGGTACAGTAACCGATTCTTCATATAATACTGACCCCGTCTTGGTGGGTCAGAACCTTTTGGCAACTGGTTGAAGCAAGGTTGCAAAGTAGCATCCTGGCTTTGAGCAGCTCGTAACTCCCCAGGCAAGGGATTCACAATCAAGGCCGGCGTCTGCTCATCCTCCAATTGAGATCTGGTTTGCATTGCCCCTACGTACATGGGTTCGGTTGGAATCCCTAGAAAGACGTAGCGACAACCCAAGATCATTGGGAAGATAGGATCTAGCAGAACGGCTGCCTGTATAGTGCCGGTAACATATTTTGATTTGATGTCCACCTTCGCAATTGGAAGAGACATCGCTACCGCACTCTTTGTCGCCGTTTGAATCTCAATAGATTCCCCGGTTAGCTGCTCTGGGCTCACTAAATGTGATGAAATTACAGCCTCAAACTGCAGACCTGTGTCGTAGAGACACTCAACTGGTTGACCGTTCACAAGTACCGTTTCTACTACTGGTGGTTTTTCTAAATCTTTGGTCCCAAGATCCCTCCCTTCTACCTCCTTGTGAGACCCTTCCCCGGTTTCTACAAGACAAGCAGCATAGTGAGAGTCTTTCTGTTTACGCCGGCAATCTACCGTATTGTGTGTGGGAGATTTGCAATAGGCGCACCACTTTTCACTCCACTTTCTTTTAGGAGATCCAGGTGGACTCTTACCAGAGGGTTTCTTACTAGGAACTTTATCGAAAGGATCCTCCTTCCTGGTGTGAGCGGTTTTAGGGTTCTTCTTCTTTCCAGACCATGTGTCTGGTGGTCGGGGATTGTGTTGTGACAATTCCCCATTATCCCCATGAGCTAGCACATACCTTTCAGCCAACGTGTTGACTAGCTCTAACCTTTCTGCCCCATTTTCAAGCAAAAAGGTTTGCAAAGGCTTAGGCATCATTCTCTTCATTTGGTCCACGACCACCAATTCTTCCAAACTTTCATAGTCGTTAGCAAATCCAGCTAAAGACATCCACTTCAAAAGGTAAGACTTCAATCTGACACTGTAGGCTGCGAACATCTCTCCTGGCTCTCTCTTCGACTTTCTGAACTGTTGTCGATAAGTATGAGCTGTCATCTGAAACCTTTTCAACAGTGCTTTCTCCAGAGCTTCATAGTCATTCTCCATACCAGGTGGCAACCTAGAATAGACCTCGTATGCGGTCCCCCTCAGGCCCTGTGAGAGTTTCAAGTTCCATTTCCCTCGCTCCAATCCCATAGCCAAAGCCATCGACCGAAATCTGTGAAGATACTGGTCGATCTTATCTTTGTGTTCATCGAACGGGAGCAAAGGGAACTTCATTGCCTGGCATGGACCGCCACCAGAAGTTGTTGAGTCAGGGAGAACTGCGTCTCCCACTGCACCGTCTCTTTCCTTGGCAGTTTGAGCTTTCAGCTCCAACTCTCTCATACGGAACTCATGGTCTCTGACTGCCTGCTCGGCCTCCATCTTCCTAGCCTCAGCCTCCATCTCAATCCTCTTGGCCTCAGCCTCCATCCTCTTAGCCTCAGCCTCCGCCTCAATCCTCTTGGCCTCAGCCTCCATCCTCTTAGCCTCAGCCTCCGCCTCAATCCTCTTGGCTTCGCGCACATCCTGTCTGTAGTCTCTTTCCACTTCCCGCACATATTTCTGTAACTCCGCTCCATCATATCCCATCTCACGCCCTGTAGCCTGTACGTCAGCGACATTAAACCCAGCTGATGCCATCTTAAACTCAGAGGGTAAGGGAAGAGGTAATTGTCTAATAAAATTTTTCTCACAATTACACAACAAGTTACATTACACGACCACAACACGTCGTATGTCGGTCAGTCTGTGTCAGGAAGAGTATAGACAATAGCCAGGCACGGTAGGCAGAACCTATTAATAGAAAACAAGGATATCTGTCCCCTATCACTAAATCAGCCAGAACTTCACCAGGATTACAAATATCCCGGGACGAGCCCCCAGAAATTGTAACAAGCTACGTGGAGGGTCCCAAATAGCCCGGTCACAATATTTCAAATATCTTCTATAGCCCTGGCTTAGATAGGTCTTTACCTGCCAACCCTCCTCCGTTTTCCCTGGACACACTGTCACGCTTCCTTTCGACCTAGGGACCTATTTCCTGCAGTGTTCTTCTGGCTGACGCATAAATAACATGGCAGTCGTCAGAACAACTTGGAAGTAATTTTATTAACCTAATCAAGAACAGCACAGGAACACATAAAGGCAGATAAACAGATAGATCTACACAGACACTACACTGGTAAATTCTAACACAGAGCCTCAAGTCGCCACAGTCACAGATCCAGCTTCAGATACTGTCTGATCTGTCCACACACTTCTCACCAAAGATGTCCGAATCTCCTTCCTTCTCCAACAACTGGGTGTAGGTTCAACCGGCTTTTGTAGAATCCAAGCGACTGGTGTGTTGAGGACTTCTGTTCATTGTCATCTGAATTAGTTCGGCACTAGGTCTTCACTGACCTATGAAAAGCTTTAGTGTTGCCGATAAGGTGAGGTGTTTGTGAAGGATAATGGTTGGGTCCTTTTAATGTCCGGGATAAAATGGGTATGCCAGAAAATCACTCTTAGGCTCCCTCCGGACAACAACTGCTCTCAGGCGTATGTTGTTAAAACAAAACCGGCAATGCACCAGTCATACAAAATGTCCTTGCTTCAAGACCTGCACCTTGCCTTGAGTTGGCCTCGTTGGACATATTTACGTTAGCCTAGAAGCACCGGTGATAATGTCCCTTCGAAGACATAGTCACTTCCCATAGAAGAGGACCCTGGAGATGATAAATAAAACCTGAGCGACTGGGCTGACTCATGTATCACACAAATACACTATATTTAATACCTGATTGACCAGGCCTGACCTGTCAGGTAGCCCCTGGATTGGCCACGTCCGGGTTTGAGTAGACCTCCAGCTGGACGAAGTCCGGTTGTCTTTTTGGCCACACGACACACCCTCCACACTCATACCAAGCCTTTATTATGATTGGGCACATTCATTCCCATGCTTCCCTCTCACTTGCAACCATGCCTTTCTCACCCGCAAGATCTTGTGGTGTGGTGCGCCCAGTAATCCGTGTGTTACATCTCATTAACTCATAGTATAGTAATGGGGTTGTATGGCACGCTTTGTAGTTCCCCACTCCCTGCAAGAATAGGAAAGAAGATCCTACCCCCTCCCGGCTCCGCTCTTGTCTGAGCGGTCGCCGCAATGTACCAGCAGTGCCCCACAGAACACATAGATTCAGCGGAATGCAGGTTCTCTAAATGAGATACAGAAGTCCATTAACTTCCCTACATCATCCCATCTAGTAACAGATGAAAGAGATAGTCCTGTGAATAGCCTCTTCTGGCTCAAGAAGATAGATCAGAGATTGGTGTACCCCATTCCCAAAATACCCACTGAGTATATACAACAGAAAGATGACAATCTGTCCAATTCAAGCCGTAGATAGAAAGACAGCAACAGCTCATCTGACGCCAAGAACAAATGAAATCCTCTTGGGAGATATATGGTTCAGATTCACTTCCCCGGCTATGCCAAGGACAAGACGTGCAGCCAAATCGGCTAACGGTCACCCAACTCGTCATTGGTTATGATTGGCCTTTCGCCCATTCATCTTCCCCTTCAACCCATGGTATATTTATAACTCCATGTTTGGCTGGAGTACCCACAACCCAAGCCCTACCTTTCTTCACCACTTCAGTAGGAGGTTGCATCTCTGTCCCAATCTTCAAATCGACTTGACAAGATGCCACTATCCAACGGTAGGTGTGTACACGGCCATGAATTGCTTAGCAGCCGCACCAGCGCTCATTTGGCGCAAGGCGCTCCATCGGGTTTACCCGATGTGAAAGACATTGGCTACTTGCTCCATGTAAAGATTGTGATAGGAAGATAACCCAAAGAACCATCTTTCATGGAGATTTGAGAGAACAAGAGAACTGAGAGCTTCCGAAAGCCGTTCCCCCCTGTCTACCCAAAATAAAAGAATGCATAAGGACATGGACCACTGGCGTTTCGCTACAGATGTTATGCTTGATCTCCATCTTCTTTGTATTAAAATACAATCTATCTGATTTTTGGTAGTACCATCTTCTTGGGTGTTGTTTAAAAAATGTGTTGGCTATCGTTACTTATTTTATGTGCAAAATTCAATTAATTTGTCACCTGCATCATTTCTATTTCCCAATCCAAATTTGCCTAAAACGTGTCTTTTATGTACATCTCTTCCTGTACCAACTTTTGCATTAAAACCTCCCATTATTATTGTTATGTCATTATACCCAATCTTATGTAATGTGTCTTGCAGTGTGCTGTAAAAATCTTCAGTTTCGTCCTCCTCTGCTGATGAAGTAGGTGCCTATATCTGTATGAGAGTTGTGTTTTTTAGATGGCCTTAAAGTCTGACAGTGGGAGGTCCATGACTAACAGTGTTTGATTGATTGATTGATTGATTTAGGAACCGACATCACAGCATTCGGGACATTCCCATAAGCACTCCGTCCCCATCCTCAGCAGCCAGCGAAGAGTTCCAACACTAATAGTTCCAGTAGCAATCTGATTATATGTCCGTCTCGCCTTTCCTCTGAGCGTCAAGCGTCGGCCAGATCCCCTCGTCACACCTCGCTGTCTCATTCCTACAAGTGCTTGTAGGTCTGTATATGTATTATCTCTCCACCGCCTTCTTGGTCTACCTCGGGGTCTACAGTCATTTATTTCCTGAGTGTAAGCGAGTTTTGTTTCCCTATTATCTTCCATTCTTTCTATATGCCCCAGCCATTGTAGTCTATTAGCCTTCATGATACCAGTGATTAGCGTGGACTTAAACAGATCATAAATGTCTTTGTTACTTCTTCTTTTCCACTCTCCACTTTGTGTATCCCTAATGGGTCCAAAGATGCGTCTTAAAATTTTGTTCTCAAAGGTTTGTAACAAGGCTTCGTCTCCTTTCGTTGTACTCCAGGTTTCAGAGCCATACAGCACAACTGGTCTGATCAGTGTTTTGTATATTGTGATTTTGGTGTTATGAGATAGCGCCTTTGATTTTAGTAGATGTTGTAGTGCATAGTATATCTTATTTCCAGAGTTGATTCTAGTTTGTATTTCTTCCCTTATGATGTTGGAGCAATTGAAGATTGTACCCAGGTATTTGTATGTTTCCGTTCTTTTAATGGTCATATTATCTATTTGTATGTGGCCAGAGTTTTTAGCCATTCCGTCTCTTGAAATTACCATATATTCTGTCTTATCTTGGTTGATAACCAGCCCCATCTGTTGAGCTTTTTCCTTTAAGTGAGTCAATATTTCCAATGTCTTTTGTTCAATTTGCCCTATAATATCTATATCATCTGCATAACCAAGCAGCTTGGATGTTCCTCCAATATCACATTCCTCCTTTACCTTCCTTACAACTTTCTCTAGAGCCAGATTGAAGAGTAGCGGCGATAGTGCATCACCCTGTTTCAAGCCAGATGTTATTTGGAAGGGGTCTGATTTCCTGCCTTTATATATTACTATATTATAAGTATCTTCCATGCATAGTCTGGTCATGTTGATTAACTTCCTTGGTATTCCAAATTCCTGCATAGCATTCCATAGACTATTCCTATGGACACTATCATAAGCCTTTTTAAAATCCACAAAAATGTTATGGAGATCTCTTTACTACATATATTATTTTGAATGGATGTCCTCTTCTTAGTAGAGAGAGAGAGTAAAACTGAAGTACTTGGGTATCACCTTTATCAGGTGTATGTCTTTTAATGATCATGTGAAGACTTTAGTGGTGAAGGCTGGTTGGTGACTTAATGCATTGAGGGCAATGGCAGCAACCGAGGTAGAGCAGAGGATGCTTTACAGGCTCTTTCATCAGTTAGTAATTTCTGTCATTGAGTATGCTTTGGGGCTGCTGAAGTATCAAAGAGCCAGCTTGAAAGGTTGGATCGCATACAGAATTCGGCCATGCGGGTCATTCTACGGTACACTACGGAGACACCAATTATATGCATGAGGTATATCGTGGTGCTACCAAAAATGACGCATAGGCATAGGGTCATTCAAGCCAAATGGTACCTGAGAGTTGCTGCAGATAGGGATCACACTTTGCATGGAGCCTTGGATATGGGCAAGGGTCCTAGACTAAGACGAGGCAGATCCTGGATGGCACAGGCAGAAATATCTTGACGTCAGGTATATGATCTAGAGACCATCAATCGTGAAAAAGAGTGGGCTGAAGTACCGGAAGAAATGACGGAGTGGCACAATGTAATATACACACTGGGTCGTGAGTGCAGAGAAAGGGCAGCGGGCCGCACAGAGTTTGATGGGCAACAACTGATCCAGAGTCACACACATCAAGATGACATAGTCATCTATACTGATGGGTCAGTGGTGAGAAACAGACGAAGCGGTTGGGTTTTCATTGCGATGGCTAATGGACGATTCTTAAAGGGGAGTATGGCATTGAGGGTACAACCTCCAGCATGAGAATGGAAGTGGAAGTCGTCACCGCGGTTAGAGCAACATAAGCTATGGACATCACGGACTCAATGTGTATTCCTTGAGTCCGTGATGTCCATAGCTTATGTTGCTTTTTCTTGGCCGAAATTAAATCTTTGGCTGCAGTTATAATGATATCTCTAGCTTGTACTGCCAATTCATCAGTTGTCAAATCCTACTGCATCAAGACCCCAACACAATTCTTCACTTCTACGTTGTATACATTTGGTATTTTTGTGAGATCGCTTAGTAAGGTGGAGAAATGAATGTTTCGTGCCGAATGGCTCACCTCGCTTCAGAAGCCACAGATTTCGAGAATTATATGGATCTTTTGCACTGGCCATGCTGAAATTCGGGGGAATGAATAAGCCGAAGGCTGGCAGGGAATGCACCTCTTGGTGGTAGAGGGGGGGGGGGATTTTAGGGTTTCCAGGTGGGAATGAAGATTATTTCAAGATCGCGTTAATATAAGAACCGATTACTTGATACTGTTTTTCCCGCCATACTTTACGGTTCTGTACTCCTCGCCCTCCTGAAATTCATCTTATAACGTAAGCAGACTCACAAATCACGTTTTATGTAGGCATCTAAACTTGTTCTAGTATATGTTATTAAACACATTTTTTTTAGCAGCCATTCATGCGACCGATGTTGTATTTTCCAAGGCACACTGGCCATGAACTCGAGTCCCTGCCCACACGAGCATTGAAATCATCAAGCATATAAATGTAGTCGGAATTCGGAACTGCCTTGATCACAGAGTCTAATTCCTCGTAGAACGAATCCTTCACATCACAGACGAAGCAAGTGTCGGTGCATATGCAGTAATAATGGTGGCAAAACCACAAGAGATTGCCAAGCGCAGGGATAATAGTCTTTCAAGACCTCCATCTGGAAATTCAATCATTCCCAAAAGCGAATTCTTCACTGCAAAGCCCACACCATGTTGCCTTTTTTCTGCCTGCCCTCTACCCTTCCAAAAAAGGGTGTAATTGCTTTCCCTCAGTGACCCTTCCTCAGCGAGGCGAGTCTCCTGCAGGCCAGCAATATCAGTGGTAAGACGATTGAGTTCGGCATCAATCACAACCGTTTTTCTCACATCGTTAATATTCGTCAAGTCAGTGGAAAATGCTGAACATATGGTTCTTACGTTCCAGGTTGCAAGCCGTAGCTTGAGGTTTCTATTTTTATTTTTATTAGTGCCTGGTGCATCGGTTTTACAACCTGCGATTCAGATGTTTTCCTGGCCCCAAGCACCCATTGAAGCAGACAGGCTGTGGCGGATCAGCACCCAATTGGCCGGGGGCTGCCCAGCTTGAGGCGAGTGGTAGCTGATCAGTGGCACCTGAAGGTGTCTCCCACCGTCACAGGAAATCCGTAGTGCCCCATGCCTATGCCAATTGACAAGGACTTATAACCCATAAATGTTGCCTCTCGCTTTGATTCCGAGACCGAGTAAGACCAGGGATGGAGTTATTGCCTCTCCATAGCACAAAGCCTGGGATAAAATATAGAGACCATTACTCCAGAGGAAAGGTAACACCTATACATCTGGAAAAAGACAAGCTGCAGAAGCTGCCGGATCAGCAAAGCAATGCTCTAACAGTCAACCTGTCGGAGCTTCGATGCTAGACCAGCTGCCAACCAAGGCTTAAGACCTAATATGCTATGCCATGACATTTTGTCTTTAGATTGCATTTCCTTGCACCAGGATAAGGCTATTGTCAACAACCTACTTGCGACAAGTTATTCAGGACTCCCTACTTTTGCACAACACGAATCAATAACTCGTGTGGTTTGCAAAAGGATACATTTTTATTTAGAGCTTATGACACACAAGCTCGGCGAGCGGATTACTTCATGGATAATCAACAACATGGTATGTTTCACAGATGCAATGAAGAGGTGGAAATAATGAAACTATACACTAATTGGAATCTAAGGTCTAGCTAACACTATTGTCTATAAACTACATATGGTTCCTAGCGAACACGTCTATTCTCTCTCAGTCCTTGTCCCCCGTCTGAGGCACGCTTCTAGTTGCGCGTACAACTTCGGACATTCAGTCCTGCGTGCGCTGACGAGTTCTGCGTGCGTAGAGTCCCAGCACGCTTGGTCAGTTCACTCATGTAACTGGTATTCCCCAGTTACTCGTCGAGAGGCGAGTTTCCTATACTCTCGCTCATACGCACTTAATGCTCTCGTCGTTGACACACTTGTGTCCTGTTGTCAGGCTAAATATAGTGCCTGTGTCTCTCTTGTCTAGTCTACTCTGTATAGCTCCGTCTTAACTCTCTAAACCCCTGTGTGTAGATCGTTGACACACTCCTCTGCTCTGTGTAGTGTTACAACCGTTTAACTCTCGTATGTAACACGTATTAGTCATTGAAAATCTGGCTGTCCAATTTTTGTCAACGATCTCATCAATTTAAGTATCTTTTCTGGGGATAGAACAAACTATCTTCTTTTCCCTTTTCACACTGTTATATTGATTCACTCGGCTAATTGAGTAGTGCATCACATCAATATAGTTGGCTATAGACCTCTATTATATTCTTTGGAATTGTATTGATCCGGAACCGTTGTCTTATGACTTATATCCTGGCTTCCGTCGTTTGACCCTATGTCTTTTGACTTTCACCCGTTGACTTATGTCTCGACCTGTCCTCAAATTGCCCAATATGACAACCCGCAACAAGTTGTCTCTGTTAAGAGAACAACACATGAGCATGACTGTTCATGTTTCCCTATAATATTAGTACCAACTCGTATGCTCTATGTTCTACTCTTCACCTTTTAACTTCTGTTTGTGAATAAATATTTTCAATGTTATCTTCAGGTTTTTTAAAGAAGTTATTGTGTCCCCTGTTTTTTTTTTTTAAAGTTACCGTTCTTTGCAACAAATGGTGACTGCAACTTTTATGTGTTTGTTTTCCTGTTTGTTTGCGTGTTATCTAATAAACTACAATGTAAATACCTTGCTAACATGTGTCTGTGTTTCTATTCTACATGTATGTATTACTTCGAGCGCCGTAAATCGGATTATTGTGGCTACAAATGTTGGTTAATTTTATTTATGACCACAATTTCGCTTTAAGATGCTCAAAGTACTTTCTCTATTTACTACTACTATGTCTAAAGTATGGCAGTTACACACTTAAAGTTACTCTGGTTTCTCTTCACAAACGAACAAATCTTTCGCCTTTTAGATTTTTCATTGTGGTGTTATTTCCGGAACTTCATCAACAGCAGACATGGCAGCTTTCGGCAACATGGAATCTGTGGACATCGACCGCTTTCTCGAGGGGACACCGCTTCATAAAAAAGGTACGTTGGTTCTCACTATTACCGGACCTGGCGCGGCGGCCAAAGGCACGCCCCATTTAATTGCCAGCACGTTGCTCGGCCCATGCGGGGTGCCTGCTGGCGGAGTAGCAGACATCTACAGATATGAGACACCCACGCGGTGGTTTGTAAATCTGACCCAAGCTGCCCATGTGGCAGTTTACAAAGGCCTTCATGGCAAAAATATAAAACTGCCGACCGAAGGACTCGAAGTGTCGATTGAACACTTTGAAAAGGAACGAGAACGGGTGACGATCCATTGGCTGCCCAACACGATTCCTCCAGAGGGAGTCAAGTTCATCGTAAAACAGACAATGGGTGACGAAAATGCGGAAGTATTCCGCATCAAGTACGGTGGCGGAAAATGGGGAGTTCTTTGTACCCCCAAAAAAACCAATACCTCATTACGCCAAGATTACAGCTCCTGGGAAAATCGCAGGAGACCACCGTATTATATTCACAATAGTGGGTCGTCGCACCGAATGCCCTACATGTGGCCTGGACTCACACTGGGCCAACAAATGCCCGAGCCGGAGGCAGAAGAAAGACAATATAAATATCACACAACCAACTGAAAGATCACAAGAAGATTTCCCCTCACTCGGGGGAAAACCTCAAACAATTTCGAACAACAAAAAACAAGATGTCGCCGAGACAGCCGGCCCAAAAGAAGCCACGAGGCCAGACGAGGACAACGCCACCCAAGATGACGCCGAGGTAGCTAGCAGACCGGTGACCACGGAGACAGACGCAAAAACTCAAGCAAAAACAATTTCACAAGAAACCAACGACGAAGAATTCCAAACCGTCCACTACGGCAGAAAAAGACAGAGGGCAGAGAGGAGAAATTCCTCAGACAACAAAGACATGAGAGAAGAGGAAGAAAGATCTTCCCCTTCTCCTTCCAAACCATTCAAGAAAGCTGCTACAAAGCAGGATGAAAACAGCGACAACGAAGGACCACTTTTTATAAACACTGACGAAGACACCGACGAAGAACACGAGGAAAACGAAAACTACAAACATACCATCAAACCCGAAGACGCAACCCAGAATTAAATTACTACAGGAAAGATAAAGGTGATCACTTAAACTTAACCACCATGTTGTTTTATTTTAAATTTTTAAAATGGCTGACGATTTATGTTTAATTAGTTTAAATATTCGTGGTATGAGAATGAAATTAAAACAAATAGTCACTCTCATACACAAATACAAGCCGGATTTTCTGTTATTACAAGAAACAAATATCCAAACAGATTTCGAAGCAGCTGAATTGGTAACACGGCTGGGATTAAAAAATTCGTCATTTAGTTTGGCGGAAAACAACACAGGGTCAGGGACAGCGATCCTACAAATCTCTGACACATGGACTATTTTTAGGTCACACAGAGACCCACATGGTAGAATTTGTACAGTTGAAGTAAAAAACGAGGCACACACGTACGCTATAGTTAACATACATGCACCACCAAACTACAATTATCAACCTCTATTTTATGAAAAGTTAGACGACTTATTAACACAGACATACAGAGGACAAAATATTGTTCTTGCCGGTGATTTCAACTGTGTTCTTGAAAGAATAGATGTGGTAGGAGGTGAAGTAAGAACACAGCTGAGAAGGACCGGTAAGGACAGTATACATCAACTAGACACACTACTAAACATCATTGACACACACAACCTCACACACGCATTCAGGCAAACACACCCCGACAGCAGAGAAACGACATACACAAACAAAGCACACAACAGATCCTCCAGATTAGACAGATTCTACACACCCGCAACACACCACATCATAAAAACCCAACACCTACGAGAAACACTAGACTTCACAGACCACAAAGGTATACTTGTACACATTAGCCCAAACAGCACAGACACGCAGCCGCACAAACGGTCACCACACTGGAAGTTCAATTGTACACTTCTGAAACACGCAGGATATGTACAATATATGACAAAACTCATACACACATACACAGAAAATATACCGACTGAGAACATCATACAATACTGGGACTTGCTAAAAAGCACGATACGAAGCAGAACACAACATTTAGCAACAATGATTCACAAAGACAGAATAAGACAGGAGCGCATTATACAGACAGCCATACGACTAACAAAACAGACAGACAGAGATGCACTTCATTTACACACACTTGAAGCACAGCTAGAAGAACACCAACAACACAGATATTTGGGTGCTCTTCTCAGAACAAAGCTCAACACTATTACACAAGAGTCAGCAAGTAGACAATATATGGCAATAGAGCAGAATATACAGCATAGGAGACAAATAAGCCAAATATCAGACATGCAGGGAAACATGCAGACAGAAACACTACGCATAGGGACCGCTTTCCAACAACACTACACACATCTATTCACAGCAGAGGCAGTAGACACACAGATACAAGACAACTTCCTACAGTACACAAAGAAATTACCTGACACAGACAGAGAAACACTGGACACAGAGCTGACACTGGCAGACATAACACAGACACTGAGCACACTAAACAAAGACAAAACTCCAGGACCAGACGGTTTGACAGTAGAATTCTACCAACACTTCTTTCCTATCCTAGGCAATCTTCTCCTCAAAGTCTATCAGGAAGCCTATGACAAACAACAATTACCTGAAAGCTGTAACATGTCCTACATCACACTCATACGCAAAGACAACACCGACAAAACACAACTGAAGAACTACAGACCAATTTCCTTACTCAACACAGACTATAAGATACTTGCCAAATCACTTACCAACAAACTCAAACCCTTCATGCCAACACTCATACACCCCGACCAACAGTGCAGTGTCAAAGACAGAAATATACACAAATACAACCACCTCATTAGAGATATAATTAACTATACACATAGGAAAGATTGTCCATCCTCCATCTTGTCCTTTGATCAAGAGAAGGCTTTCGACAGAATTTCCCACACTTACCTGCATAGGACACTAGAACACTGTAACATAGGAGAGTACTACAGGCAGTGGATACAGATCTTGTACAAAAACCCTGAGAGCAAAGTGTTGGTGAACCACTCACTGACAGATAGCTTCAGGCTCACTAGATCTGTAAGACAGGGATGTCCCTTATCACCACTACTGTATGTGCTCACCTTAGAGCCTTTACTAGAGAAGATAAGACAAGACACTAGTATTAAAGGAACCTTCCTACATGGGATAGGAGAGCAGAAGCTTGTAGCTTATGCAGATGACACTGCCTTCTTCCCCACCAGCAACATCTCAATAAGGAACATACTCCACACCTTTACCCATTTTGGAAAAGGCAGTGGAGCCAAAGTAAATATACAGAAATCACAGATAATGGGACTAGGAAAGTGGAAACAACAGTCTGATTTCCCTCCAGACCTGAAACACACAGACACCATGAAGCTGTATGGGATCACATTCCCATGTGATCCCTCAAAAACACACAAACAGACATGGCACTCATTGACTGAACAGATCACAGACATGTTACACAGGTATAGGTACAAAACATCCACAATATTTGGTAGAAGCACAATAGTCAACACATACATAATACCCAAAATATTATACTTAGCGACAGTACTAGACCCTCCCAAACAGACCGTCACAGACATAAACATACAAATCAGACGCTTCATCTTCACCAATACAATACACAGCATACACCACAAAACACTCATACAGGACAAACTACAGGGAGGAATTGCACTACAGGACATCCACACAAAAATACTGTCACTTAGAATCAGTCACATAGGTAAAATCATCAGACATCCAGAACAACATAGATTAGCCTTATATTATATAGCACATAACATAAAACACCTCACACCTCTTAACAATGCAACTGCACACTACCAGGGAACACTGCCAACATTCTACCAGACATGTATACAGGCAATACAAGGACATGAACAGTTAATACAGCAAACAACACACAACATATACAAACATTTAGTTAGAGAGCAAGCACCATCACTCAAACTTAGGATTAAAAGAGGACACAAATACTTCATGTCTGACTTCACATGCACCTTTTCAAACCTACACAACAAACACATAACACCAAAAGCTAGAGAGATCACATATAGACTGTTATACAATATGACACCGACAACACAGACAGAAGCATACAAATACAAACAAATATCACAGTGTCAGCTATGTAGGAATAACACAACAGAGACAGAGGAACACATTTATTATACATGTCCAACAATCACAGCCATACGCGCAACACTCAAACACCTCATACAAACGCACACAGGCAAACAAACCGACATATATAAAGCAATTTTTCTTAACATTATACCAAAATCAGCAAAAGTCACACATACAAAACTACTGACAGCTCTTTCTTACTATAGACAGCTCATATGGTCATGTAGAAACTCAGCCAGATACAAACACCGCACATATAACACACACTTAATATAATTTATGTTCACGCACAAAATATCACAACTCTTTCCAGAGTTGGTATAAATGGTATACCAACTCTGGTAAATTTTGGTAATTTTTTTTTGTAACTTTGGTATACATGAGTGAGAGAAAGAAAGAAGAAACTGTGAGTGAATGATTAAAAAGATCACATATGGTCAAAAGACCAATGGAAAATCCCTTATGTAAAGAATAGTGGAAGTACAAATGCTTGTTTTATTTGTTTCAAAATGATGGTTTCACCCTTATATATAAGGGGAAAAAGGAAAAAAGAGAGAAGGGAACTAAACTCCTCCCATTCCAATGTACTAATAATGGAATGTTTGATTCAAATGAATTTGTTGTGCTAAACTACCACCACAACTAAGATTATCATTTTAGTAAAGGAAATCACATATCTATTATATTATTATTATATTTATTATTATTATTGTTTTCATTATTATTATTATTATTTAAATATTGAGCACAACCCACTACTGGCAACGCCGATCGCATTCTGTTATGAACCTAAGGCCTATCCACGTCAATATGGAAGCACTATACTCGAGTTTCGCCCTCATTTGAGCTCGTCAGTAGTGCATATCCCTGACCGGATCCGGAAACAGTCCCGGATCACGCGTGTGAAGCGGGTGTGTAACCACGCGGCACACACTGGACACACCAAATTATCACAACAGAACATCACAAGGCTACCCATCGTAGGCTATGCTCAAGATTGCCCAATCGCCGCGACCGACGTCCGTCAATCGATGGGACCCGAACGATCAGGACTTCTCACTGGCAAGGAACACCAGGCCTCCTAAATCCAGTGAGCAATAATCAATTGATTATGTGGTTGTTTCGGGATTTGAAATTTAAATATTGAGCACAACCCACTACTGGCAACGCCGATCGCATTCTGTTATGAACCTAAGGCCTATCCACGTCAATATGGAAGCACTATACTCGAGTTTCGCCCTCGAGCTCAAATGAGGGCGAAACTCGAGTATAGTGCTTCCATATTGACGTGGATAGGCCTTAGGTTCATAACAGAATGCGATCGTCGTTGCCAGTAGTGGGTTGTGCTCAATATTTAAATTTCAAATCCCGAAACAACCACATAATCAATTGATTAATGCTCACTGGATTTAGGAGGCCTGGTGTTCCTTGCCAGTGAGAAGTCCTGATCGTTCGGGTCCCATCGATTGACGGACGTCGGTCGCGGCGATTGGGCAATCTTGAGCATAGCCTACGATGGGTAGCGTTGTGATGTTCTGTTGTGATAATTTGGTGTGTCCAGTGTGTGCCGCGTGGTTACACACCCGCTTCACACGCGTGATCCGGGACTGTTTCCGGATCCGGTCAGGGATATGCACTACTGACGAGCTCAAATGAGGGCGAAACTCGAGTATAGTGCTTCCATATTGACGTGGATAGGCCTTAGGTTCATAACAGAATGCGATCGGCGTTGCCAGTAGTGGGTTGTGCTCAATATTTAAATTTCAAATCCCGAAACAACCACATAATCAATTATTATTATTATCACTATCATTATCATTTTTATTTTTTACTATCATTACCCTACCCCCTTTATCCTTAGTATCAGTAATTTAATAAGTATTAATGATATCACCTTTATTATTTTACAACTTCATCCCCCATGTCCCCCCCCCCCTTTGTTTAAGGTTTGTTGCTTTTGCTACTACCCCCACTAGTTTGTTTCAAACATTTGCCTGCCTGTACCATCATTAGAGTGGTCGTGGGGACATTGGTGATTGAAGCCAATCGGTGGGAGAGTAGAGAGGGAACAACATGTAAAGACTTTCCCCTATCCTTGCAGTCAATACTTACCCCTTTATCCTTAGTATCATTGATTTTACAAGTATTATTGATATCATCCCTATTATTTTACAACTTCATCCCCCCTGCACCCCCTGTTGCTTATGTTTTGTTACCCTTGCTGCTACCCCAACTGGTTGGTTCAAACACTTGTCCTGCCTGTACCATCATTAAGAGTTGGCATGAGGGTTTTGGTGGGGTGAAACCAGTTGAGGAGAGTATAGTGAGTGGGGAAAACATGCAAGATTTCCCCTTTTCTTTGTATTCAGTATCTACCTTATTATCCTTAGTATCATTAATGTTATAAGTATTAGTGATATCATCATTATTATTATACAACTTCATCTCCCCTAGTTGCCCATTTTGCTCATGGTTCGTTGCCTTTGCTACCACCCCCACTGGTCAGTTCAAACATTTGTCCTGCCTGTACCATCATTAAGGGCGGTCGGAGGGGCATTGGAGTGAAAGCGATTAGTGGGAGTGCGGCAAGGTAAACAAAAATGTAAAGATTTCCCTTTCTCCTTGTCATACCTTTTGAATCATGTGAGGGAGTGTTGAAGGAATAAATACAAAATCACATATGGTTACCAAATCAAAAATACTGAAATAAATTTGTGCAAATACAAATGATTGAGGAAATGAGGGTGGAAAAAAAACCAACTCCCTGTACTACAACTATTATTAAAAACTATATTTGGCTTGTGTATGTACACTGCTATGCTATGTTAACACCAATCCAAAGAAAATCATCCTAGCAAATGGAAACCACAATTTGCAAAAAGTTTATCATTTTCATAACCATTATTACCATTGCTAGTTTTTTTTAGATTGGCTATTATTACCCTCAGTATGTCTCTTCTTGTCATTATTATTATTGTCATCATTAGTAATAAACAAAATCCCTTTCCCATGTACCCCCCATCCCCTTACTCATGGTTTGTTGCTGCCTTTGCTGATACCCACACCGGTTTGGTTCAAATATCTATCCTGCCTTTACCATCATTGCCCAGATAGTGGTGATAAGGGCATTGATGGAGTGAAACAAATTGATGGCAAGGGAAACAAAAATGTAAAGATTGTTAAAATGTTGTGCAAATACTGATGCTTGTTTACTTTTTACATAAAGTTAAAAAAAAAAAAAAAAAGAGGAAGGTAAAAAATGAATGAACCCTCACAAATAAGGAAAAAAAAACAAACAAATAAGCAAGGAGAAAAAGATAACCAACTCCTTTTACTTCTACTATTATTGAACATTGCATGTTGCAAGTATATGTATAATTTAAAAAAAAAAATAAAAAAAAAAATAAGCAAGGAGAAAAAAAAAGATAACCAACTCCTTTTTACACCTACTATATTATTGAACAGTGCAGGATGCAATTGTTATTGTAGGTACCTGCCATATTTTAACACCATGTCTAAGAAAATCATTTTAGCAAATGGAATCACATGTTTGGAAAATGTGATCATTATCAAAACAAATCCTACCATTGTGTTTATTAATATTAGCATTGCTGTCATCACCCTTAGTAGGTTTTTATTCCTTGTCATTATTATTATAAGATGTATTTCATGTAAACACCATTCCTAAGGAAATCAATTTAGCACATAAAATCACATGTTAAAACTATTATTTATTATCATTGAGTCTATCACTAGTCTCAGCACTGTTATTCCTTGTCACTATGATATTTATTTATGTATTTGGTTGTTACTTTGCATTATTATCATGTAATCACTATTAATAGATATGGCTTTGTAAACGCGTATACTATCACATCCCCCTTTCCCACCCGTTTGATACTGCGATTGTTGTCTCTGCTGCCACCCTCATCGTTTTGTTTCAGTTCTACACCGCCATGTTTATCATCACCGAGGGTGCTGGTACTTGGTAGGAGTTTTTTTGGAGCTGACAGGAGAGCGGGGCGGCAGGGGAAATAATAACAGCCCGCTAACATCACGCTTTTGATTTAAAATATTTCCTTACAACAATGTCAATGTAGAAATGTTTAAATGTATAAAATATTTGTAATTTTTGCGCATATGTCACCTACACGCCCACATGCAACGCTCTGTAAAAACACGCACACAAATACTGAACACACAGTACGCATGTAACAACACAAACAATACAAATGCAACAACTACCCCTCCTGCATTGTAAACTAGGATACTCCTTTGACAACCCCCCCCCTCCCCCCCCCCACCTTTTCGATACTGTTCGTTTTGATGCTGCTGCTGCCTTCACCGGTCGGTTTTAACAAGTTTTACTGCCTTGTTCCTCATTACCAAGTGGTGATGATGGTATTGGTGGGGTTGGAGCTGACAGGTGAAAGGGTGGCAGAAAGAAAATAATGGTATACTACCGTCTTGTTGTTGTTTGTACTCGTTTTTCGTTACCCTTCATTTCAAATGTAAAAATGTTGAAACAAATGTTGTAAAAATTTGCGCATATGTCACCTACACTTCCATATGCAACGCTCTGTAACAACACGAACAATACAAATGCAAATGTTTCTTAACTGATTCACTGCCAAAGGATAGTATATCGCCATTTAGACCGGAGGACTGTCCGAGTGACGATACTAGGGTCACTGTGCTATTTGTTTTTTTGTTTTATTTTTTTTTCCATGGTACACTTGAATCTTCCCAATTTTAAATCTAAGTGACTGAAAACTTATATTATTACAATACCTGTTCATGTGATTGTGTATCACGTTAGGCCCAGACCTACTGTTTTGTTTGGCACTGAATCAGTTACCACTCAATAAAAGTTTAAAAAAAAAAAAAAAAAAAATTGCTTACATAGATCGACGCAGACAAGTCATAATAAGACGATTTGCGCGGAGAAAAAAAAATTCCGCTAAATCTCTCTCTCTCTCTCTCTCTCTCTCTCTCTCTCTCTCTCTCTCTCTCTCTCTCTCTCTCTCTCTCTCTCTCTCTCAATGTTTACCTTGTCTTCATTCACTCCTCTCCTCTATACATCTTTCGCTCACCTTTCATACCATAGTGATGTTAAACCATTCATTCGTCTTTAAAATATGGTTCATAATATTACATAAATGAACAATACATATTTACAATAAATGATTGGCTGAATCGTACAAGTCTTCACGCCACATGACTGTGCTATGAGTTTGCACGCGTCATATCTATACAACATATTATACACGTTTGCAATGATGGTTAGTTACCGATCATGTGTTACTAACTAATCTAACTAAGCTATAGTAATTTCGTGTGCTGTTCTAAATTGACCTAAGGGAAATAACCTAATTAATTAACTATCTCTAAGCAAAGTGGGTTAGTTACCTTATAATATTATCGGTAAATGACATGATGTTAATTTTCTAATGGTTGGGTTAGTTTAGAAATGATGTCTTAAGGAAATTAATCTCTAAATGATTATGTTTACATGGTGATGTGATAAAGTAATGTCTAATAATTTAATTTCTAACGTAGGTGTTAAATTAAATGTTGTTTTTAATTAAATGTGGATGATTTATACCTATGAACTAACATAAATAACGTCATAACATAAATTGAACATTTGCAATTCACTTATAACTATACACACTGAGGTTATGCGCACTGTTTAAAAAAACACAATGTAATATACATATCACAATTACGTTATTATATAACTACACTAACGTCGTCCTTTCCAAATGGGTCCTTTCTGTTTTAATGTTCCAGCCCTGTTCCTGGTAGACTTGTTTCATAACTTAGTTCAATTCACCACAGTATTATCTGCTCTCCTTTACGGATAGTGTCTATATATAACGTTCCCTACTAGTTTCTGTAGGTTCAAGTCTAACCCTTTCGATGTAATTAAGGCTTCTATATGTGTTAGCGCTGTAACAGTGTTACTAATGTGCCTGTTCATTTACTCACACTGGCACTGTTTCTGTTACACCGTTCAGTAGACTGGCGATATTAACGCACTTAAAGAACGTACTTAAAGTGTAACTTTTCTATCACACACGGCACTGATTTCATTAATAGCTACAGTGTCACTGTTTCTGGTGATAAGCCGTCGTTCTTTTCCTGCACTTCAGGTATTGGTATATCTGAAGGTCTACTTAAGACGTCTGCCAGCGAGTTCAATGATCCCTTCAAATGTTGGATTGTAAAGGCATAGTTTGCCAATATTAAGGACC
This sequence comes from Cepaea hortensis, assembly GCA_963921405.1. Lineage (NCBI taxonomy): Eukaryota > Metazoa > Mollusca > Gastropoda > Stylommatophora > Helicidae > Cepaea > Cepaea hortensis. Next base: position 74,943,348 of record OY992880.1, on the reverse strand, counting down.
ATCTGTAGATCCTGTTGTATTGAGGGATGCCAGACTGCATTACAGCAAGGGGAGAGTTGTCGGACTGGATTACAAAATCTGTACCTGCCATAAACCTATGCAGTTTTCTAACGCAATAGATTACGCTAAGGCCCTCCAATTCAGATGCTGAGTATCTTGATTCAGCTTCGGTAATTTTCCGGCTTACGAACATCACTGGGTGGAACCTCCCATCGTAAAACTGGCCTAATATACCAGATATGGCAATCGCACTTGCGTCTGTGCGGAGAAAATAGGTAAGATTTGTGTTAGGTAAACGTAAAATAGGTGGTACACTGATAGATATTTCAACTTTGATAACGTTCCAATTAAAGTTGCATCTTTCACATCCAATTTAGCCGAAGCTTTCAAAATATTGGAAAAAACGCTGGTGATTTCCGCCAGATTGGGAATAAATTTACTATAGTAGTTTACAAGACCAAGCAGACTTCTGACCTGTTTCTTGGTCGCTGGCATAGTCAAGTTTAGAATCTTTGTGACTATTTTCTCGTCTGTTTTGAGTTGGCCTCTGCAGATGGTATGGCCTAGGAAGTCAATTTGTTCCATGCCCAACTCAACCTTAGTTGGTTTGACGGTAAGACCGAATAATCGTAACCTGTCGAAGACATGTCTCAGTTTCTGTAGGTGTGACGTCCAGTCTTCAGTATGTACACATATGTCATCTATATATGTAGATGTATTGGGTACCCCGTGGAGTAGATCTCTAGTAAGACGTACAAAAGTGGCAGGAGCATTACGAAGGCCAAAAGGAAGAAGGCGCCACTCATAGAGTCCTAGAGGTGTGGAAAAAGCTGTCAAAGAAATTGAATTTTGTTGCATCGGGACTTGCTAGTAACCTCGAGTGAGATCAAGTTTAGAAAATATACGAGAAAATATATAGACATATATAGAAAATATATAGAAAATATATAGACATATCTAGAATCAAATCCTCGCATGCTGGAATTGGCTCAGCATCGATCTTTGTCACTCTATTTAAACGTCGATAATCGACGCAGAGGCGAATTGTAGAGTCCTTTTTGCGACAAGAACGATAGGAAAGGAATATTCCGACTGTGATCTTTGAATTATTCCACTCGACTCAAGAGATAGTAGTTCTTTGTCGAGATCTGCCCTATAGTTTAGAGGGATGGAATAAGGTCGACATTTGATAGGGGTGTTATCAGTCAGAATGATAGAATGCTCTATTCTGTCTGTCTTTCCTGGGATGTCGGAGAAAATGTCCTTGTACTCTGTCACTAAATCTATCATCTGTCGTCGTTGCTCGTCAGTAAGTTTGGTTTCTATCCGTATACTGCCAATGGTCCCAGTCGTGTCTACAGTAGGGACTGGTAATTCTAATCCGTCGTCATCTGTCTGGTTAAGTACTGTAGTGGTATTAGCTGTGTGTGCTGTTATCTGGCTAAGTGTATTTGCAATGTCGCTGTCGTGTGTCGCACTACCTAGTGTAGTTGTGTTGTGTACGTCTGTCGTCCGATTACTTGGTGTGGGTGCATTTTGTTCGTCTGTCTGTAGTTCCTGTCGTGAGAAATATGGTTTCAGCATGTTGATATGGAATATCTTTAATTTTCCCTTTATCGATATTTCATAGTCAACATCCGACACTTTCCGTTCGACGTTGAATGGCCCTTGCCATGATGTTAGCAATACATTTCGTTTATCAGGTAGTAACAGGAGAACTTTCTGATTAGGTTCAATGTGTATTGGTTGTGATGCCAATAATGACTGTTGACCTTTGGCCGTTACATGCTTATCCTTTCTTACACACACACACACGATGTTGACAAATAGTACATGAACGACAGAAAAATTTTATGTCAGTACAGAATTTAGGCCAGTAAAATTGTGACAAAATTCTGGCTCTGGTTTTTTCATAGGCCAAATGTCCAGCAAACGGTGACTCATGTGCGATGTTTAGCACAGTTTGTCGGTATGTTACCGGTAACACCGTTTGCTGAATTTCATGGTTATTATTTGTGTAATAACGCATGAGAATTCCGTTGTGTATTCTAAAATACCAAGATGCATTCTTAGTCACTTTCGCTCGCTCACCTACAAATTTAAAATAAGGTGCGATAGTTTGATCGGTGCGTTGTGCCTCTTGGCGGGTATTATTGTTAGTAGCACCGCAAGGTGTTAACAGCTGTAACATCTCGTTCTGTAGGTCAGTGTAGTGTGTTTGAGTTTCTGACCTCGTTACAGTGTTAGCCAGGTTCGTTTCTTTCCAGGCTAAAATATCATCGTCAGTACATTTCTTTAGTGATCCCAAGCATCCTAAAATAAGATCCGTGCAAGGGTCTTGAAGGATTGCGCACGTAAATGTGCCGGTAAGAAATGGGGTGTTTATATGCGCTTTTGCCAGTGGATATTTCTCAATTGTTCCTGAGAAAGTACGGCATTTGACAAATTCACCCGTGTAATCTTCTGGTCTCACCAGTTCTTTTCTCAGGCCAAGTAGAGTGCTCCCGCTGTCCACCAAAAACTGGCATGGTTGATTGTTGACCAGTGTATTGTAGAACTTCAATTTACCCCTGGAGGCATTAACTGCATTAGCATCTTCAATGGCACATGGAATAACGTGACCACATTCTAATTTTCCCTCCACATGAAATTGATGACATGTAAGACATTTATTGAAATCAAATATATCAGTAACTGCTGCCACACTTTCACACACATTCTCTGGTAGTACATTCTCAAGCTCAGAGTCAATGACACTCTCATCATCAGATGACGTATCGATGAGCATAGCATTGTTTGCTTTCATTCTTTGTCTGCCCAAACACTTTGCCGAATAGTGGCCATAACTCGAACAAAAATAACATTTGATGGCACGTTTAAAAGAATTTCTCCTATTCTCTTGCTTCTTTATGACCGTTTCTAAGTGAGATGGATAGGCTGGGTTCTTTTCACACATAGAATAACTAGGATGATAAAGTTTGAAATAAATACACAGTGGAGGCTTTTGATAAGGCTGGTCTTTCTTACGATACTCTTTTTGCCTATACGATCTACTTGGTTCATTTTTCACAAAGGCAGTGATCTCAGTATCATGGATGGTGGTTTTAAAGACATCACGATTTGCAGAAAAGTAAGCCGACCCCCGTTTTTCTAGCTCTTGAATGGATTCTATGTCTGCCTGTTGTAAGAACTTTGCAAATGGGGTAGGGACTGTAGCTATAACCTTGTCCATTACCATTAGATCTTGCAGTTTGTCAAAGTTTTTACCCACCTTCGCCGCTTTAAGCCAATTGTTAAATGTACTTTGTACGTTAGAGACGTAATCTAGGAACGTTTCCGTAGGTTTAGGCTTTATTTGTGAGTATTGAATTCTATACCCTGGAGTATCAAGCAAAAAGTGTTGCATGATTCTATCGTGGATGTATTGATAGTTACTTTTTAGTTCTGTAGGTATTGATTCTATCACTTTTAATGGCTCCCCACTGATATTTCTCATGTAAATCATTGCCCAGTCATCTAAAGGTATTTTCTGAGTCTTCAGTTGGAACTCGATATTCTCCGTCCATGCAGAAATGGAATCGCCTACGCTGTATGGCTTGATGAGGCCTTTATATTTGGAAAATTTATTATGTTCCTCCTGGCTCTTCTGTTTACTAGCGGCTATTTGAATGTTTGACTCTATCTCTAACGCTTTCATTTTTAACTTAGTCTCTGCCTCTACCTGTATCTGCTTCTGTTTGGTAGCTTCTTCTGCTTCTTTGTTATTTCGTTTCGTTGTTTCCTATGTTTCTTTCAGCACTTTTTGATGCTGTCTTTCTAGTGCTCTTTCATCTCTATCTAGAGCAGCTTTTTTCTCTGCTTCTTCTCTCTGTAAAGCAGTTTTTCTGTCTGTGTCTTCCCTCTGTCGAGCTAATTCTTCTTTGTATCTTTGATCAACCCATTTCTCTAACTCCTGTCCCGTATGGCCTAGTGCTTTGCCTGCCTGGATGCAGTCATTTAACGATGCCATTTTGTGATCTTATGTTATTTCACAACAATAATATTTCAATTTCACACAATAGTTGTACAATTATATGTTAGTTATTTACATCGTTACTGAAAAATAAGGTGCATCGTTAAAATGGTTAGAAATCAAAATGATTCGAAAATATACTCATCTAATCGGTTGGAAAAACTTGGCACTTGGGATGTTCCACCGCTGACTTCTCTATACAATACTGATCGACTTGATTGGCACACTGACGCTTCTGTTTGTTAGAGCATCAATAGTTTAGAAAAACATGTCTATGTTACAGATACATGTTCATTTTTTATGTGGCTGATCAACAACAAATGTGATTTTGATAATGATAGATGATGTTAATGAATGAATGATATGATAGTATCAATGAACGTCAGGATTTGTAAGATGATGCGTCATATGAATGTCACTGTCGTCTTGTCTTCACTCTCTTTCCTAGTTGGTATAACTACCTTCTATCGATTCCGTTTAGTAGCTAATATCTATCAAATGTGATGAATGTTGACATTGATGACTGTATCACACAAAATGTTGACATTGATGGCTGTATCACACAAAATGTAATGTACACGATGGTGTGCTTGAAAACTTTGCAACATATTTGTACAATGTTCATCTAACCAACTTCATACACATTTCTTATTAATTTTCACAGAATTACACAGTTTATAAATTCTTTTCTGTTAATTGTGGTACAAGCTCCACAAATAGTACTTTTTAAAGTATTTTGGTGTTCATTCTCGAAACAATCTATTTCAAAACTTTATATTAGTAATTCACGTTTGAATAATTTTAACACCACAAAATATTTTAGAGTCTCTAGACGTTGGTTCAGAAGCTTCTGACACCAAATGGGTCCTGCCTGTCAACAACCTACTTGCGACAAGTTATTCAGGACTCCCTACTTTTGGACAACACGAATCAATAACTTGTGTGGTTTGCAAAAGGATACATTTTTATTTAGAGCTTATGACACACAAGCTCGGCGAGCGGATTACTTCATGGATAATCAACAACATGGTATGTTTCACAGATGCAATGAAGAGGTGGAAATAATGATACTATACACTAATTGGAATCTAAGGTCTAGCTAACACTATTGTCTATAAACTACATATGGTTCCTAGCGAACACGTCTATTCTCTCTCAGTCCTTGTCTCCCGTCTGAGGCACGCTTCTAGTTGCGCGTTCAACTTCGGACATTCAGTCCTGCGTGCGCTGACGAGTTCTGCGTGCGTAGAGTCCCAGCACGCTTGGTCAGTTCACTCATGTAACTGGTATTCCCCAGTTACTCGTCGAGAGGCAAGTTTCCTATACTCTCGCTCATACGCACTTAATGCTCTCGTCGTTGACACATTTGTGTCCTGTTGTCAGGCTAAATATAGTGCCTGTGTCTCTCTTGTCTAGTCTACTCTGTATAGCTCCGTCTTAACTCTCTAAACCCCTGTGTGTAGATCGTTGACAGCTATATTATGTCCACATTTGTTTGCCTTCATTCACGATCAATTATTTTGAAAACTGTCTGTTGCATCGTTATGAAATTTTTCCAGCCGTCTTATATTTACCCCCACCCAAGGAATATGTCTTTGATAGTCAAAAACAACTTAAATCATTGAAAGCGGCGACATTCCTTTGAGATTTTGCTTAACAACTAGTGATTTCTCGCTAAAAAAGTTATGTTTACGGTAATGGGGACCTGCAAATTCAGATGACAAACAAAGGGGTATCCGGATTCTTATGGGAGTGGGTGCAATGAAAGAAGTAGCTTACAATCGACAGGGTCGGCTGCATTGCACCGGGTTTTTATCCCATATGGCTCAGTTTCTTTCCGCAGCGCGGAAAGCGTCGCACAAAACACGAACTCCGTAGCTCCAGCGACGACCCTCGGGAGTGTCCGAAAAAAAATGCACTATTGAAATGAAGGACGCGGCCCGGAATCGAACATACAACCTTCAATCCATCCTTTCTCCAATAGTCCTCTTCCTCTTTCAACACATGGTCCTGACGTTTTTCCCAGTAACTTTTATCAATATTTAATAGCGCGGACAGATAGACAGACAGACAGACAGACAGACAGACAGACAGACAGACAGACAGAAAGGTAGGTAGGTAGGCAGGTAGGCAGAAAGGTAGGTGGGTGGGTGTGTGGATGGCTGGCTGGCTGACTGGCTAGCTGACTGGGTTGGTGGGTCGGTCGGCCGGCAGGCAGGCAGGCAGGCAGGTAGGCAGATAGATAGATAGATAGATAGAAAGATAGATAGAAAGATAGATTAGGTAGATAGATAGATAGATAACTAGATAGATAGATAGATAGATAGATAGATAGATAGATAAGCAGGCAGACAGGCAGATAGATAGATAGATAGATAGATAGGTAGATAGATAGATAGATAGATAGATAGATAGATAGATAGATAGATAGATAGATAGATAGATAAGCAGGCAGGCAGGCAGGCAGGCGGGCGGGCGGGCAGGCAGGCAGGCAGGTAGGCAGATAGATAGATAGATAGATAGATAGATAGATAAATAGATAGATAGATAGATAGATAGATAGATAGATAGATTAGATAGATAGATAGATAGATAGATAGATAGATAGATAGATTAGATAGATAGATAGATAGATAAGCAGGCAGGCAGGCAGGCAGGCGGGCGGGCAGGCAGGTAGGCAGATAGATAGATAGATAGATAGATAGATAGATAAGCAGGCAGGCAGGCAAGCGGGCGGGCAGGCAGGTAGGCAGGTAGGCAGACAGTTAGATAGATAGATAGATAAATAGATAGATAGATAGATAGATAGATAGATAGATAGATAGATAGATAGATAGATAGATCGACAGATAGATAGATAGATAGGTAGATAAGCAGGCAGGCAGGCAGGCGGGCGGGCGGGCGGGCAGACAGACAGACAGGAAGGCAGATAGATACATAGATAGATAGATAGATAGATAGATAGATAGATAGATAGATAGATAGATAGATAGATAGATAGACAGACAGACAGATAGATAGATAGATAGATAGATAGATAGATAGATAGATAGATAGATATATAGATAATCAGACAGGCGGTCGGGCGGGCAGGCAGGCAGGCAAGCAGACAGACAGATAGATAGATAGATAGATAGATAGATAGATAGATAGATAGATAGATAGATAGATAGATAGACAGACAGACAGACAGATAGATAGATAGATAGATAGATAGATAGATAGATAGATAGATAGATAGATAGATAGATAGATAGATAGATAGATAATCAAGCAGGCAGGCAGGCGGGCGGGCGGGCAGGCAGGCAGGCAGGCAGACAGACAGACAGACAGATAGATAGATAGATAGATAGATAGATAGATAGATAGATAGATAGATAGATAGATTGATTGATTGATAGATAGATAGATAGATAGATAGATAGATAGATAGATAGATAGATAGATAGATAGATAGATAGATAGATAGATAGATAGATAGATAGATAGATCCCCGCCAGAAGCCGGGCCTTGTCAGCTAGTTTATTTATATAATCACGTTTCATGAAAGAACCCCCATTTGGAGACACCTCTGAATCTTCGCGCTGTTTGTTTCAAAACGGAAATCACGTGAAAATTTCAAAAAATGCCGGGACGTCTCTTGGTGAAGCTGTAATACTGTTAAAATCATGGACGTAATGTCTAAGTCGTAATTAATATACCGCATACAAACTAACTTTGAAATCTGCTGTAAAATCTCCAGAACAAAAATTTTTTTGTTGGGTGGACATAATGATAAGGTTATATACTAAATCTCAGCATTTTCCCTCAGTTGGTTACTGAGATATTGAATTTTATATTGAGGCAACAAAAAACACACACCCTATAGTACCCTCCCAATTGTGCTCTTTCGTCCTAAGCCGTTGGCACAATGTGGAGTGTCGGGTGTGGTAAGCGCCACCCAACATTTTGCGCGAACAGAAAGCAGGTAATACCGTTTACTGTCATACGGTAGCTCAGTCATATCTGACCATGACCTGACAGAAGACAAAAACTTCAAAGACTAAAACAACTGAATACATTGTAGAGTAGGACTGACATAACTACAAATATTATATTTTTAAGAGCCTGCATCTTTGCCCGTGCAACATACGCCTGTAAGACTTGCGCACATACTAAACAAGCTGAACAGCGTATACATGCCTGGAAAGAGATGAAGAGGAGGGCCAAAGAGAAGATGGGTGCAGGATGTGGCGGATGATCTCCAGATGGGTGTATCCGACGCGGGACATCTTGTTTATGATCGAGAGGTTTTCCGGAAGGTTGTTTTGGGAGCGAGGTTCTGCAAAGGACATGCTACTGAATTAATGAATGACTGAAATACCATATGCAATATCCCGGTTAATGATTCTTGCATGTAACGTAACACTGACTGTCACACATCAGTGTGATTTCTCAACAAGACAAGTAAAATTCACTGAAGTCACATAAATGTGGTTTTGCAGAAAAATTATTAAAAGCATTTAACAGCTAAGAGGAGAACATCTGACCAATTTTTTTAAGCTAAGACACAACAACTCATCATAGATATTAAAAATAGACTGTGAATATGTGTAGACACATTATGATAAAACAAAGGGTGAAACATTATGTAAAGACTGGTAAGAATAAGGGAAAGCGATTGTAATAGGAACGAAGTAGGTTCCACGTAATCCTACGTATATTATGGCTCAATGCTTTCGAAGGATATGAAAAAGAATCTTCACAGTAAGGCTTAACTATAGTATGTCCACATTTGTTTGCCTTCATTCACGATCAATTATTTTGAAAACTGTCTGTTGCATCGTTATGAAATTTTTCCAGCCGTCTTATATTTACCCCCACCCAAGGAATATGTCTTCGATAGGTCCAAAAGCAACTTAAATCATTGAAAGCGGCAACATTTCTTTGATGTTTTGGGGGAAATGTAGTGAATTCACATTAACAAACTAGTCTTACAGTAAACCACGTTATTTCTGGTAAAGACACAAGTACAAGGCGTAGCCAGGTTCGTATGGGAGTGGGTGCAATAAAAAAGTAGCTTAAAGTAGCATTGCACCGGGTTTTTATCCCATATGGCTCAGTCTCTTTCCGCAGGGCGGAAATCGTAACACAAAGCACGAACTCCGTATCTCCAGCGACGACCCTCTGGAGTCTCCGAAAAAATGCACTCGTGAAATGAAGGAATCGAACATACAACCCTCGGAGCCCGAGTCAGACGGCTTGACCACTTCACCACGGAGATTTCCGAGAGGGGTGCAATGTGTAATATTAGTAAAGACAGAGAATGTACAGAGGTATGGGGTAAAAAATGTGTGAATTCACAGGAAAGTAGAAGGAATATATTTCTTACCTTATTTTTCATTTCCTTCTTGTTTCTTCAGCTGCTGGTTAATAATTGTACACACGTATTCATGTTACTAGGATGCATTTAGCTTTTTATATTGAGCTCGTGAAAGCTTCCAAATAGCTGTGCGTTAATGTGCGTGTGGAGTGACCAGAAATGATACCGCAATTTAGTCATCATGTTTCCATTTTTAAGGATCTGTTCAGCTGTCTGTGTAGTTTGTTCACACGTACACATGGGTGATAGACCCGCTGTGAGTCTTCGTGACAGACAGAAAGACAGACAGACAGACAGACAGACAGACAGACAGACAGATAGACAGATATTATTATATAGTATTCTCGAGCCAATCTCTAAATACATTACCATTAATCTTATTATGATAATCCCCATTGTCTGTATGCTTTGATACGAACACGAGCCCAGCATTCTGTTGCAAGCCATTATGCGTATTACCAGCATGGGCTATGGCCAAAAGCTGTCCTATACTACTGGGCACATATCGCTTTATCTGTCCATCCACTGGTTGCCATTTCTTATCACTTGTGTGGTGCGCATTGATCCACATTTCATCCAAACACACTATGCCATAATTTTCTTTGCGCATTTCCCTTATTTCACGTAGGTATCTGCTTCTCATGGCTCCTAAATGAGGTTGCTCGCAAAGATTATTTCTAACGCCCTTGTACTTTCAAATAGTGAAGATAATGTCCTTATAATTTTCCACAAAGTTGTTTTGGATAGCTCTATGTTATTGTTCTTTCTGAACCAAACCCTAAGTTTTCTTACAGTCACTGTTTCTTTGGCATCCAGCATTTTTTATAAAATCCAAAATTTTTATAATTTTAGAAGTCTCTGTGGCGAAGTGGTCAAGCCTTTTGACTCGGGCTCCAAACGTCGTGGGTTCGACTCCAGTTCACGAGTTAAATTTTTCAGAGACTTCTGTGGGTCGTCGCTAGAGCTGCGGAGTTCGTGCTTTGTGCGATGCTTTCCGCGCTGCGGAAAGAGACCGAACCATATAGGATAGAACCCGGTGCAATGAAGTCGACCCTGTCGTATATCAAGCGACTTTTTAAAGCATTTTTATAATAGCTCGCCTTATGACATCTTTGTCAAAACTGTCTACAAAAATCTTTCTACCTACCGTTTGGTTATTGCGTGGTGGTTTAATTCCAGATTCTTGCACCCTTTGACAAAATGCCCGTTTACTCAAGCCCAATGCATGCATTATTCTTTTTTTCGGAATTTATAATAGTATAAAACAGTTTCTTGCGATCAGCTTCTTGACAAAAATATGTGTACAACTTCATAGCGATTCTTTGAAGTGTACAATTTCGCATTAAAGCCCATTGAAAAATATTCACACATTTCAATGTTAGCGATTAAGTGATAAGATTTAAAAAAAAAAAACAAAAAAAAAAAAACAAACATATTAATCAGGTTTCATGAAATAACCCACATTTTGAGACACCTCTGAACAGTCTTAGTTTGAACAACGCGGGGGGTTGGCAAAAGGCCAATCCTGTGAAAACACGTACAATATTCAAAATTGAGCCCTGATTGTCTGGCTACGCTGTAATACATTTAAAATTATGAATTTCATGTCAGACCCGTAAATTATATATCTCATATAAACAAACTTTAAAATCTGCTGTAAAATCTCCAGAGCAAAATTTTTTTTGTTGGGTGGACATAATGATAAGGTTATATACTAAATTTCATAATTTTCCCTCAGTTGGTTACTGAGATATTGATGTTTATATTGCGGCAAACAAATGTGGACATACTATAAGATTAGATGTGTATACCTTCTGCCCCGTCGCCATACTTGAGATCAAAGAACACATGACGAATGCTTAACTTTTCACTAAAACAACAGAACTCGTCTTGATATACATACCTATTTGATTTAATTTGCTATGAGTTACAAGGAAAACCAAGACAGACAAACCTGAAGGATTTTAGAATTCAGTACACATAGATCTAAGAATTGTCACTGTGCAGACTCAGCAGACTCAGAGACACTCTCATAGAAGTCTTAGTCTTGGTGGATTGTTCATCATGTAGTCCACAGTAGTGTAGTGGAGGTTCTGTGAACCAGTGTAGTGAAGAATAACAATACAAATGGTTTACAGGACACCTGTGAGTTTTTCTACTCTCCATCACGACACCTGATCTCTTCATCTCCTTAACATTCCTTTTATTCTTCTATCACATTCTGTACAGACTCTCCTTCTTCACAACCTCTTTGCTTCAGACAGACAGACAGACAGACAGACAGACAGACAGACAGACAGACAGGTAGGTAGGTAGGTAGGTAGGTGACAGACAGACAGACAGACAGACAGACAGACAGACAGACAGACAGACAGATAGATAGATAAATAGATAAATAGATAGATAGATAGATAATAATAATAATAATAATAATAATAATAATAATAATAATAATAATAATAATAATAATAAGTCTTTATTTTCAAAGGGTTAAGAATTGGGCACGCAGGCCCGTCTGACATTCTGCCCTTCTTCTCTATTTCCTCTCATACATTCTTTCATTCAACACTTCACTTATGAAGCAACTTTTGACAACAAAAGAACATTAAAACGCATGAAAAATAATCAATAACAAATGACTCACTGAAGCAGTGTTTAACATGGGCATTATAAATACCTAATGAGGGTGTAACGTGCCATACATAAGGGAATGTTTTTTGGCTAGTTGTCGTTTGAGATAAGTTACCATTATTGTCTTTTTTGTGTTGTTTGTTATGGGGGCATGTAGTCTGTACTAAGGTAGTGTTCAAACAGGTTGCGAATGTATGTATCATGATTGGTGGTGTCTTTGATTTCTTGTGGAAGATTGTTCCACAACTGAGCTGCAGAGTATGCTAAGCTTGTTTTATATAAGTCTATCCTAGGTTTAGGGACATGAAGTATATTTAGTCGTTCGCTATGTCTAGCGTTATATTTAAACAATGGCCAAAGGTAGCTTGGAGCATTTTGAAATAGGATTTTGTGAATTAGTTTGGTTTTATTAAAAAGCAGGCGCTTGTGGAGTGGCAGTAACCGGAGACGTTTATATAGGTTAGAATTGTCGGTAAGCTTTTCACCATTAATTAAACGCACTGCCCTTTTCTGGAGTGAATATAGGCGTTTTGTTATTGATTTGGAGCATCCATCCCAGACTGTGGAGCAGTAATCAATATGTGTTTGTATATGAGAAGTATAGAATATCTTTCTTGTGTTTTCGTCAAGGAAATTTTTAATTTTGGCAAGTTGGTATACTTTTTTGGCTATTTGTTTAACTAGAGCATGAACATGTGAGTTAAAAGTTAGATTTTGATCTATGATAACACCCAGTGTCTTGTGCTCGGTGACACTTTCTACAGGCGTGCTGCCAATGTGCAGCTGAAGAGTTCTCTGCGAGTTTAGAGTGTGAAGTCTTTGCCTGGTTCTTATTAACATAGACTTTGTTTTAGTAATGTTAATTTGCATGCGGTTTGCATGACTCCAGTTAACTACACTATTTATAGATAGATAGATAGATAGATAGATAGATAGATAGATAGATAGATAGATAGATAGATAGATAGATAGATAGATAGATAGATAGATAGATAGATAGTTCATGGTGGGGTAGTAAATTGTGTCACAACTCTTTCGTTTATGTCATGTCTTAGAATTTATGCCGGCTTCCTGTCCTAGAGGTTAGCGACTTTTCTCCGTAATCTCGTATACTCTCGTAAGTAACGTGACGACGGTGATAATCAGCAGTGGTTCGAATCGTGCCGGTAACTTACGGGGTATGTGAGCCGGCCGCTCAGAAAGCAATGGCAAACTACTAAGCGTAATCTTGCCAAGAAATTAAAAATCAGCTGAAATATGCTGATGTTGACAGCGATGTCCTGTAAAGGATATGCAAAAAATAACACTTAGGATTTATGTTGTGTAACTTATGTCTTTGTAGTGCCTTATTGTTTGTGCAGTGTTGCTTGTGTCAAAGTTCTTTATTGTGTCATTCTACTCAGCTACTGTTTGGAACACCTGTGTTGTGGTACTTGGTGCACCCTGTTGTCTTAAGTTCTGGCGACTGAATAGGGGCCACCCTTGGTTTATGTTTGATATATGCAGTTGTCTGTTGTATCTATCATTGAACATCTGTTATTGAATGTAGTATTCAATGTGTTTGAACACAAATTGTTACCAAAGTTGTAGTAGTTGATAAATAAAGAGCTATTTTTGTACTGTTCTTGATTTGTTTGTTTAGTCTCTTTCAGTTTTTACAAACACTATTTCTACCACAGTCTAACACCTTAATTCACTGTCTGGACCTCAAATATGATGTTACTGTCTAGAGTTGAGGCCCCTGTTCAAGATCTCGCATATTCTTACCTAATTACTATATCTTTTTATGTCAGTTCAGTGCCGTGTGAGACTCTCTCTCTTTTACTACTTCTCTTCTTTGGCCGTAACGAAGTCAGTTACCCTCTACCTCTTAGCACCGTAGCAAAGGAAACATCAGTCTTTCCCTTGTCTTTTCCCCTCGGCTACAGACAGACAGACAGACAGACAGACAGACAGTAGGTAGGTAGGTAGGTAGGTAGGTAGGTAACTAGAGACAGACAGACAGACAGATAGTTAAGTTAGTTGGATATACGTGCGGAAGTCAATAAGTAAGTCACATGTGGCTGTAGAAAAATAACTAAATATGATAATACCTTGAAGCCAGTTTATATTTATACAGACATTGTCCCTTTATTTCTCAAGATAATTTTCACCAACATTGATGCACTAATCCCGTTGTTTTATCAGTCCCCCCCCCCCCCAACCGGCTGCATAGAACTGCATGCTCTGTTTTCTAAACCTCGTTTTCACTTCACATTCAACTTCGGCGTCATTCGCGAAATGTCTCCCGCCAAGGTGAGTTTTCAGTGGGCCAAATAAGTGGAAATCGCTAGGGGCTAAGTCGGGGCTGTAAGGTGGATGTTCCAGAATTTCCCACGTTAGTTGGTTAATTTTCTCCTGCGTTAATCGAGCCGTATGTGGTCTGGCATTGTCATGAAGAAGCAACACTCCTCTAGTCAGCAGTCCTGGACGTTTTCTTCGAATTGCATCATGAAGCATAGATACAACCTCACAGTACGATTCAGAATTCACATAGTCACATTTCTTCTTGAAATTCGTTTATAGCACTTCTTGACGATCCCAGAACACTGTCAGCATAACCTTCCCTGCTGATGGCGTAACCTTAAATTTTTGGACACAAGGCGAAGAAGGATGTTTCCATTGCACTAAAGCACGCTTTGATTCGGGCTGGAAGTGATGCACCCATGATTCGTCCCCAGTAGCAATCCTGTTCAGCATGTCTTCTCCTTTATCTTCGTATCGACAGAGATTATGCAAGGGCAGGCTAAATCGGTTCATTTTGTGTTCCTCCGACAATTGTCTGGGTACCCACCTTGAGCAGACTTTCTTAAATGTCAATCGATCATGCATTATGCTGTATGCTGAACTATGTGAGCTCCCTATTACAGATGCTACAGAGTCTATCGTTACTCGCCGGTCACCTCTAATCATCTTCTCCACCCGCTGCACGGATGCCTCTGTTGCAAGCTCAACAAGATGACCAGATCGGATTTCATCAACAATTTTAGATCGTTTGAGTAAATTTTTCTACCCAGCTATGCACTGCTTTACGGGACAAACATATGGCAGCATAAACAGGAAGCATTTTCTTATGAATGTTCTTTGCAGGCAGTTATTTTGCCGACAAAAAACGCACAACAGCACGTTGCTCTTTGGTTGTAGACTCCGTAAGTACAGTCGCCATTTTTTTTTATAGGCTGCGCAATCGCACGAGACACCTAGCGCCACCTGGCGAAGGGGAATATAAAGTTTGATGTTGCTGTCACCTATTTACCTGCCATCCCACAGAATTGTGTGACTTACTTATTGATTCACCTTCGTACTTTACAGGATAGCAGTCGACTCCAGCATTTGTTTTGTTTTGTTTGTTTTGTTTTGTTTGGCTGCTTGTGATTCCTGGGTATGTTTACGTTCAGTAATTTACCATTGGTCTCTGAACGACAGGCACTCATACCATTATATGTAAACCAACACAAGGAGGTCCGCTTTCAAATCGCCCGGAACTGTGTTTCGAACGCGGTATGCTGGATTACAAAGTGCAATCGTAATCTATTCGCCACAGAGCCTAGAGATAGATTGTAATTTATTTATTTATTTTAACTTGGCTCCTATCTTTGTTTATTTCTTTGTTAATATTAATTAACTCCAAATTTATATATTTATATCTCTGTGGATAATTTACGTAGTGACTTGAATGAGATGCCACTGGATGTAATTTCTTTTTCCCGAAATCTACACAGTAGAATTGTTTTCATTAGTTTAGTAATTGTTAACAATTAGAAACATGTTATGAAAATAGCGATTGAAGGATGCAGATAATTTGTCAAAATGACATGCACTTTCGAAAATTCTATTTTGTATCCCTCAAGGCTGCAGAGGTTGCCAGGAGAATTAAAGATGAGGAGAGAGGCGGGAAGGCTGTTGTTAATATTATTGGTAAGTGTTAGTAGAAAAAAATAATAAAACACATAAATAACCGGTGTAATTATAATGTTAATATTATATTATAAGTACATACAGGAGTTAAATGGCTGACAAGACTTTTTAATATAGCGTGGAAAGAAAGAAAAGTTCCAGAAGATTAGCAACAGGCAGAATAGTACCAATATGGAAAAAGGAAAGCAATATGAGTAAGTGGGAAACATATAGAAGTATATTACTCCTTCATCATATGGAGAAAATTTAGACAAAACTATTGGAACAAAGAGCTACCCATATTTGAACAACCGTTAGCAAAGTACAGTTTGGTTTCGTGAAAAGTAAAATTGCCCTGATGCACATCACAAAGATTTTGCTAAGAATTGTCATGCAAAGCGTGAGGAAGAAAATACAACCGAAATAGGGGAAGAACAATGTAGGTTTGTAGACGGAAAGGGTACAGTAAATGCTGTGTATATGCTGCGCACAGTTATTGAACGTGCTATAGAAGTAAACAAGGATATACATCTTTGCTTTATTGACTACACAAAGGCTTTTGATAGAGTTAGACATGTCAACATGGTGGATATGCTTGCAGATCTACAAATTGATGGGAAAGACATTAGACTTATAAAAAAACATATATTGGAAACAACAAGCTGCCATAAGGATTGATAATGAAGTGGGACAATATCAGCCTATTAAGAGAAATTTTAGGCAGGGATGTGTAATGTCTCCAGATCTTTTTTCCCTATACAGTGAAAATATTTTCAGAAATGTAGAAGATATAAATGGAATCAGCATTGGAGGACGAAACATCAATAACATTAGATATGCAGATGATACAGTATTGATTGCAGACAATGCGCAGGATCTGCAACAATTAGTAAATGCGATTGTTGTACACAGTGAGCAACTGGGGTTAGAACTAAATTGTAAAAAGTCACAGGTTATGGTCGTCACTAGGAAGAACGATGTACCACAATGTAATATACAAGTAAATGGGAATATTCTTCAACAAGTGAATCGGTACAATTATCTCGGAATAGTCATAACATCTGATGGGAGACGCCTTGAAGAGATTAGAACAAGAATTGCCATGGCGAAAGTAGCCTTTAGCAAGATAAAAACATTCTGACCAATAACAAGATGTCAATTGAAACGAGAAAAAGAGTGTTGAGGGGATACACAGAGCCTATTCTTTTGTATGCATGTGAAACTTGGACGATGAGCAGTCAAGCTGAAAAACATCTGAAGGCTGCAGAAATGTGGTTTTTGAGGAAAATGAAAAGGACAGACAGACAGAAAAACCAATGACCAAGTACTACAGGAGGCAAATGAAAATCGTAAATTGATTAGAGAAATTAGACGTAGACAGTCAACATTTTTTGGACATGTTATGAGAATAGATTGGAGAACTTGGTGACAACTGGAAAGATCGAAGGGAACAGACCAAGAGGAAGACCAAGAGGAAAATACCTGGATGGCTTGGCCATATGGCATGGACGAGACAGGAACACTGAGCTGATCCACGACTCTGGTGATCGAGTGAAATGGCGAGTCATGACCGCCCACGCTTTCCGGCATGGCACATGATTGATTGATTGATGCACTATTCACACTTAGACAAATATGTCCAACCATATCACGTGACGGTTTTCCTTTTCTGTCTTCACTCTCTGGATAGTTTCCCAGATAATGGTAGCATGATCAACGCACCCTATCACCCTAGTGATACTCTATTTCTGCATCGCTTTGTCTGCATACTTGTTCACTTTTAAGTACGTTGTGATTCTGCTGGACATGACTGAGAAGAATATTTACCCTCCAAGTTCAGAAAAGAGATTGGCTTGAACTAGATAATGCTTGATAATTTATGTTATATGAGAATGTAGATTTCGTTGGCCTTATTTTAATCCGGACGGACGCGCTGGTGCTTCGACGCGGATCTCAGTATCTGTTGGAGACTTTGAAGGACATTCATGCATCGTTTATACACTGTGTAAACATGTTTGATATCCTTTACAGGACATCGCTATCAACATCAGCATCTTTCAGCTGATTGTTGATTTCTTGGCAAGATTACGTTCTGTAGTTTGCCATTGCTTTCTGAGCGACCGGCTCACATACCCCTAAGTTACCGACGCGGTTAGAACCGCTACCGATTCTCGCCGTCGTCACGTTACTCACGAGAGTATACAGGATTACGGAGACAGTCGCTAACACCTACGCCAGGGAGACAGACTGTACACTGTGTACGAGTCATATTTCAGACCTGGTGTTAACTTAACAGGAGCCTTGTTCACAACCGCCACGACATCGTTCTACATCGATGGCAGACCAGGCTGTCAACCTTTATCGATACCAGCCTCTTTACTTCTCAGTGTGGAAGTCGAACTATAGTATGTCCACATTTGTTTGCCTCAATATAAACATCCATATCTCAGTAACCAATTGAGGGAAAATTATGAGATTTAGTATATAACCTTATCATTATGTCCACCCAACCAAAAAAATTTTTGTTCTGGAGATTTTACAGCAGATTTCAAAGTTTGTTTATATGCGGTATATAATTTACGAGTCTGAGATGAAATTCATAATTTTAAATGTATTACAGCGTAGCCAGACAACCAGCGCTCAATGATAGAATATTGTAGTGTTTTGAAGGGATTGGCTTTATGCCAACTACCCGCGTTGTTCAAACAAGGACTGTTCAGAGGTGTCTCAAAATGTGGGTTATTTCATGAAACCTGATTAATATGTTTTTTTGTTTTTTTTTAAATCTTACCACTTATCGCTAACATTGAAATGTGTGAATATTTTTCAATGGGATTTAATGCGAAATTGTACACTTCAAGAATCGCTATGAAGTTGTACAGATAATTTGTCAAGACGCTGATCGCAGGAAACTGTTTTATACTAGTACAAATTCCGAAAAAAAGAACAGTACATGCATTGGGTTTGAGTCGATGGGTGCAAGAATCTGAAATTAAACAACCACGCAATAACAAAACGGTAGGTAGAAAGATTATTGTAGACAGCTTTGACAAAGATGTCATAAGGCGAGCTATTATAACAATGCTTTTAAAAATCGACAGGGTCGACTTCATTGCACCGGATTCTATCCCATGTGGCTCGGTCTCTTTCCGCAGAGCGGAAAGCATCGCACAAAGCATGTAACAAGCTATGGGGAGGGTCCCATAATGTCCCGTCACAATATTTCAAACTTATTCTTTTGCCCTGGCTGGGAATAGGTCTTTGTTGCCAACCCTCATCCGTTCCCCGGACTTACTGTCACACTCTCTTTCGACCTCAGGGTTATTTCCTGCAGTGTATTTCTGGCTGACACACACGTAACATGACGATCGTCTCAGTCACTATAATTTGAATTTAATACCGTAATAAAGACAACACAGAAGAACACCAAGACAGATAAACCTATACAAGTCCAGAAAACAAAACTGATGAGATAACTCTAGTCCAGAAATGAATCCAGAAAACTCTGAACATCATATAGCACAGATCTTGAAATTGTCCAGTCATTTCACAACTGCCTCACCGGGCAAAGGTTCCAGTCTCTCTATCCAGCGTCGGTTGTTCGAACAACAACTTCCAAGTTTCCTAGGTCACCACGATATAGTCAGTCATCTGGTCTGGGAAAGTGCCATGGGATCACTGAGCACAATTGAGGTTGGGAACCAAAGTCATGATACCAGATTGGGTATAGGGAATGAATCAGAGTCTTTCGCTGTCCCGGACAAGGATGGGAATTGGCGTAGGTCCAAACCGCCTCATCAGCAAACGCTCGACCTTAAGTCAATGAGAAGACTTGAGTTGGCTGTTGTGTCACTCATTACATTTTTGTAACGCCTCTCCATTTATATTAGAAAAACACATTATACCTGGTATGTCCACTGACTTGCCCTGGCTTCATCAGGTGCTTATAAGTTTGGGCATAGAAGCCTTGTCAAGTCTTTCAACACACTTTCCGGTTTACACTCGACCTTAAGTCGATGAGAAGACTTCAAAAGAAGGACCCTGTAGATGAGAAAGACTAGTGAGGGACCAAGCTGACTCATGCGCCACAATCCTGAGGTCCAATTGGCCTCAGTTAATACATTAGTTATACCTTTTGGGCTTACCAAGATAAGTAGATAAGTGGCTTGCTTGAATGAGTCTGACATGTCAGGTAACCCCTGGATTGGCTACGTCCTGGCTTGAGCAGACCTCCAACTTGTAGACGTCCTGTCGGCTACCCTATGCACCCTGTTGCATACAAGACTCACTCTCCACACTCATACCCTGCCTTTATTATTATTGGGCACATTCGTTTCCCAGTCTCTCTCTCCCTTGCAAACCATGCCCCTCTCACGACAAATATCTTGTGGTGTGGTGTTCCTAGTAATCTGTGTGTTTCTCCCCTTTAACTAATATTATAGTAGTGGGGTTGTATGGCACGCAGTGTAGTTCCCCATTCCCAGCAAGAATAGGAAAGAAGATACTACCCCTTCCGGCCGCTGCTCTTGTCTGAGCTGTCGCCGCAATGTACCGGCAGTGCCTCACATAACACGTAGATTCAGAGGTATGCATGTTCTCTCAATGAGATAAAGAAGTTGATTTATATTCCCGACATCACCCTCTCGACTAAAAGACGAAAGAGATATCACCGTGGGTAGCCTCTTCCGGCTCAAGAAGATAGATCATAGATTGGTGGATCCCATCCCTAAGGAGCCCTTCCCTCCTTCCGGCACACCGTAGCTATCTAATGTGCTTATATTCAAATGAGAGATACTACTAAGTAGAGGTAAGCCGTAGGAAGAAAGATAGCACTCGTCTATCAGCTGCCAAGAACAAGCGATATCATTTGGGACATATTTATTGTTCAGATTTGTTCCCTTGCCATTCCAAGATTAAGAAGCTTAGCCAGATTGGCTAACGGTCACCCCCTCCCAATATGGCAAGACTGCCGTTTCGCCATATCATCTCAGTCGTTAAGACAATAGAGATTTATAAGTGCAAAACTAATTACCACCTAAGATTACCTTTCATAGCCCATCAGTATTCTGCCTTTACAAATGTCTCAATCTTTAACTTGAACTCTTGACATTCGGCAGTGGGTAGCGATCAGTAGAAACGGACATGAATTCTCCAGAAGCCGCACCAGTGCGCATTTGGCGCAAGGCGCTCCATCGGGTCTACCCGAAAGAAAAGACCTATATCTACTCGCTCTATGTAAAGATTGTGTTATGAAGGTAACCCAAAGAACTATCTTTCACGGAGATTGAGCGAACAAGAGAACTGAGAGCTTCCGAAAGCCGTTTCCCCCTGTTTACCCAAAATAAAAGAAGGCATGAGGACATGAGCCATTGGCGTTTCACCACAAAGCACGAACTCCGTAACTCTAGCGACGACCCACATAAGTCTCCGAAAAATTTAACTCGAAGGATGCAGCCCGGAATCGAACCCACGATCTTTGGAGCCCGAGTCAAAAGGCTTGATCACTTCGCCACGGAGACTCCTAAAATTATAAAAATTTAGGATTTTATATCCAGAATTATCCAGCATTATAAAAATGCTGGATGCCAAAGAAACAGTGACTGTAAGAAAACTTAGGGTTTGGTTGAGAAAGAACAATAACATAGAGCTATCTAAAACAACTTTGTGGAAAATTATAAGGACATTATCTTCACTTTTTCAAAGTGCAAGGGCGGTAGAAATATTCTTTGCGAGCAACCGCATTTAGGAGAGGAAATTATGACATAGTGTATTTGGATGAGACGTGGATCAATGCGCACCACACAAGTTATAAGAAATAGCAACCAGTGGATGGACAGATAAAGCGTTATGTGCCCAGTAGTAAAGGACAGCGTTTGGTCATAGCCAATGCTGGTAGTACTCATAATGGCTTACTACAGAATGCTGGGCTCGAGTTCGTATCAATGCATACAGACAATAGGGATTATCATAATGAGATCAATGGTAATGTATTTAGAGATTGGCTCGAGAATACAGTACTTCCATCCCTTGATAGACCGTTTTGTCTAATCATGGACAATGCATCATATCACAATGTTGTTGCCCAAGAAGACAAAATACCTACGGCATCGGGCACAAAGGAAGCAATAAAGATATAGCTCTGAAGGAAAAATATACCATTTCCAGAAACATATTTCAAGCTACAGTAGTTGTCCCTTGTAAAACAGGCGCAAAAAAGCAAGATATTTCAAATCGACAAGTTGATAGAAGAGCATGGCCATAGGTGCTTGAGACTTCCGCCGTATCATTCTCATTTAAACCCTATAGAACTTGTGTGGGCTAAAATTAAAGGACAAGTGGCAGCTGCCAATACTACATTCAAGTTGTCTGACGTCAAGATACTAACCCAGTCAGCGGTATTAAATATTGATAAAAGTTACTTGAAAAAATGTGAGGACCATGTGTTGAAAGAGGAAGAGGACTATTGGAGAAAGGATGGATTGAATTGTATGCAACCGAGAGCAATCATCAACCTACTGGAATCGTCCGACACAGATTAAGGTCTGAGCAGATCGCAGACCTTAATCTACGTACACACTTACTGGGATATTTTGCTCCAACTATTCAGACGAATTGCAGGCCCTAAACATTACAGCATCAGCATAATGTCAATGGCAACAGTTTGTATTCCACAGTGATGAGTTTTCAATTCCGCAAGCCCTCGGCGGTGACAAACAACTGTATTGACACACACACACGCACGCACGCACGCACGCACGCACGCACGCACGCACGCACGCACGCACGCACACACACACACACACACACACACACACACACTAAACGCATTGAATACTGTGACAAATTATTTGATGATGACAGAGGACCTAGTTTGTAGTGTTCTCTGGAGATATATCTTGAATAATAATTAACAAGATAAAGGTTATGATTTAGCACGTTTTGTCTAGAGGTCACTCAAATGAGCTAATCATTCCCGCAATAGCCTTTTTGGAGAACCTTTTTCTTTGGCTCAACCCCCACTGTGAGACCACTATGTATCTACACAGAAATTTATATAAGAAGTAACTAGTTCACCCAAGGCCAGAGAAGATCTGATCTATTAGCGCCTGTGCAACTGAGGATCCATCTCACTCAACATAATGTTGCCAGTGTGCTGTTCGTCCGTCACATGGATCATTCCCTATATTTTTTGTCATTTTGTGACCTATATCAGTTCAATTAGTCTTTAGGACTTTAGGACTTTATTTATTTGTAGACAAACAAACTTCAACAATAACTGTACATCTGTTGGACAGTTTCCTGCCAAAAGTGGGACATACATTCACAAGGAATTGTTTACACCACAATTGTACAAGACAGACATCATGTGATACTTGACAACATCTATACAGGACTTTTCACAATATGTATAACCAACCACAGCACTTAAGACAGTCACCAGAGACAACACTTGACAGCAACTGTACAAGAAATTCACTGTGGACATGTACTTAAAACACCGGTCCATTGAATACACAATTTATTGAGTTGATGGTGAGTTCAGTGATGACCATTGTCTCATCTCCTGTCATGTCAACATTTCAATCATTGCATAGAAAATGCATAAAATATGTCATACATGCAGGTTAATAAACAAGATACAACACTTCTTATTTACTCCACCACCCAATAACTCTCCTCCACCTCTCCTCTCTAATTACCACCACACCATTCCGTTACAGTATCTGTATCTATCATCATTTCCTGACTCTTGGGAATTTAGGAAATCCTATCCATGGGCAATTCAAGGAAGAAACTACTGTTCTGGGTCTGTTGGATCCTTTTATCATCAGCATTGATGTTGGACTAGCTCCAGTTTGCAGCTTCCCCAGAATAAGCTTCATGGCAGATTCATTCCTCTTGAAGACAAGATTTGGTATGATGATATGGTACTGCATCTCACGGTTGATCAGGCTGTTAGTGAAGGCTGTCACTGGGTACTTCAATAATGACATACAGAATGTCCCATACATTGCAGCTACTCACTTAGCCAGATCAACTTCCTTACTGTTCCTCACATTCTTCAAGAATCACTGTGTGAGCATCAGGCTGGATATTTTCTAAGTTTTGTCTTAGATAAACAAACACTCCCAAATTTACCCCACAGTTCTCCATGAATGTAGTTCATAGAACAAGATTTGATGTTAGTCTCATTTGACCTTTTGACTGACTCAAAGATCACTGTCCAGTTCACATTTGTAGTGCTTCAGATTGTGTTTTGCTCCCATTTATGCATTCAGCTGTTAGAGCTGAGAGAAAACTCTTCTTGATATTCCCACATTTTGATAGGGAGTCACATCTGGATCTAGGACTTCTGTTTAGTTGTCCCAGATGATATATGGATGGCCTCTCCACCATACTGTTCTCTGCCGACATATAAAATGGCACAACATCTCTTTACACATGTTAAAAGATAATGTTATTATACATCAACAGACACAGATTGGGGATGGGGAGGAAAAGGATGGGTGTGGTCCAAACACACCTCTCCTAGTCTGATGATGCCGTGTATTTCACTCTGATGTACTGTGGGTGATATGTGTTCCATTCACCCGTATCTGTGGTAATCACAAGACCATATGTTGAAACAGGGGTAGCTTAACACAATTACAAGCATTTATGTGGTCTAAGTTCCACATATAAGTTCCAAAAGATAATGTTATTATACATCAACAGACACATATTGGGGATGGGGAGGAAAAGGATGGGTGTGGTCCAAACACACCTCTCCTAGTCTGATGATGCCGTGTATTTCACTCTGATGTACTGTGGGTGATATGTGTTCCATTCACCCGTATCTGTGGTAATCACAAGACCATATGTTGAAACAGGGGTAGCTTAACACAATTACAAGCATTTATGTGGTCTAAGTTCCACCATGTTTGAACCACAGTAAACCTGAGCACAAGGAGGACCAGACACAGTACAGCAATCATTGTGACATAGCAATATGGGACAGGCATTGTGAAGGGAAATGGAAAATAGGCATTTACAACTGCAATATGCAATATGTATCAACTAATGGCATTTACCCAATTAGCAGACCAGACATCCATTCCTATGGCTGTGATGTTGGTGCCTGAATGTCCTATTCCATATTCACTTACACAGCAATGCCAGACCTCACCCCTTTTTCACCAGACTTGTCTCACAGGTACATCATCATCATCATGTGCTCTTTCCCCACTGAGTAATTTTCATGTCTACTACAGTAGGCAACAGAAGCTCAATTGCATACACAATTGTTCACATATGCACCAAGCACATATGTGGGAAACCATGTTTAGTCCTTGTAAGTTTGCATGAGCCATACATTATATTCAGCCAACTGAGACACAGGTTCACACACCTAGGGTTCTCTTAGGAACTAGTTTATATGAACCATCCAACAGTAGAGGTAACAGTGTAATGCTGCAGAGAGAAATTATATTACTTCTCTTGAGCTTATAGCAACCAGGCATCACATGGACTTAGCAATTCTGGCGTGCCACACACAACCTGTTTACATATGGATATTTGAAGCATCTTTCCTTCCACTAGATGTGAGAGGCTATTTATTAAATCACCAACTCACTCACTCCATCATTTTCAGCTTTTTACCAAGGAACTTGTACATGTTTACATCACTCATTCCCATTCAGACTGCCATTTGTTAACTCGCGAGAGCAAAGGTACAGTTGAGTTAAGAATGAGTCATCCCAGGCATGAAGAATGCACAAGGGGTTTTGGTTTGCGAATCTGCATGAGTGTGTCATACATTCATCAAGCATACGCAACCAGTCACAACAAGGGATTGATATGCATTTGGAGTATACAGCGTGAAAGACGTGTCAAGGTTGAAGATGCAGTGTTCAGAATTCTGGTGCACAAAAGTTAGGTTTTCCACTTTCACATTTTATTCATAAAATACTCTTATATCCTTCTCTTTCGTTCACTAGGTCTAGCCACAACTACAACATTAAAGTATGTTTTAAAGTGGTACCTGCTGTCCAGAGAACAATATATTATTGAATCTTTAAGGGCATTTTTGGGTCATCACATCACACTAGCGACCGCTCCTGGTGAAATTCCCGCTCCTACTAATTAGATTTTAAAATATGGCCCAGGAATAGCGTGGGCTCATTAATTATGAACCAATCAAAAGACAAGTGCATACCGCCGCCTCCCCCAACTCGTTCTAGAACATACGATCTAAGAATAGCCCTTATATATGGGATGGTCCCCGTTAAGACTTAAAGTATCCTTATGAAATATGTCGGACTGGAAATGTGGAATTCTGTTCCATCATGCTACAAATACCAACAGAAGAGTAATATTGCGGTGGAAACTGACATATTGTGGCATAACAAGAAACGTGAGAGCAAATACGTTATCTGGTGCATACGAATCAATCTATAAACTTCAATGAAAAGAGGACCAACATCTTGGTCGTTAAGAAGAAAGCCCACTACAGAGACACTGACAACTATTTTCATAGTGCAAAACAAGTAATCATGTTCCGTCTCTGAACGGTAAACACCAGAGAAGACAGTCTTTCACGAAGACTCAACGCGGGTCTGTCACCCATGTGTACGTGTGAACAAACTACACAGACAGCTGAACAGATCCTTAAAAATGGAAACAGGATGACTAAATTGAGGTATCATCTCTGGTCACTCCATACGCACATTAACGCATTGCTATTTGGAAGCTTTCACGAACTCAATATAAAAAGCTAACACAAATACTTGTGTACACATTATTAACCAGCAGCTGAAGAAACAAGAAGGACATGAAAAATAAGGTAAGAAATATATTCATTCTAATTTCCTGTTAAGTTACAAATTATTTACCCCGTGCCTCTGTATATTCTCTGTCTTTACTAATATTACACATTGCACCCCTCTCGGGATTCTCCGTGGTGAAGTAGTCAAGCCGTCTGACTCGGGCTCCGAAGGTTGTATGTTCGATTCCGGGCCACGTCCTTCATTTCACGAGTGCATTTTTCGGATACCCCCGAGGGTCGTCGCTGGAGCTACGGAGTTCGTGCTTTGTGCGACGCTTTCCGCGCTGCGGAAAGAAACTGAGCCATATAGGATAAAAATCCGGTGCAATGCAGCCGACCCTGTCGATTTTAAGCTACTTCTTTCATTGCACCCACTCCCATACGAATCCGGATACGCCTTTGTGTGTCATCTGAGTTGGCGGGTCTCCCATTACTGTAAACATAAATTTGTTAGCGAGAAATCACTAGTTGTTCAGCAAAACATCAAAGGAATGTCGCCGCTTTCGATGATTTAAGTTGTTTTTGGACCTATCAAAGACATATTCCTTGGGTGGGGATAAATATAAGACGGCTGGGAAAATTTCATAACAATGCAACAGGCAGTTTTCAAAATAATTGATTGTGAATGAAGGCATTCTTTGTGGGACTTACTATATGAATCTTAGTACGTACGTACTCCCCACCCCCGGCGCAGAATGAAGAATAGATAATAATCTATAAACAGTGTTGAAAGAAAATAAATGTGGGTTCTTAAAGGAATGGACACCAGACATGAAATAGGTTTAGTCGCGTTTGATTTAATGTGTATGGGCTTTTGTGTAAATGATGCTGCACTGTACTAAATGACACATACATGTACAATAAATCTAGATAATGATTACAGTAACTTTTATAACAGAAGAGAGATGGGAAACAGATTCAGCCTTCTTTAAGGCTTTGGGGAGCAATGGTCCTATTGCGGCAGCTAGCGAAGCGGGTGATGATCGAGATTTTGAAAGTTCTGTTCACCAGGAAAGTAAGCTTTACAGGTCGGTATCACAGTTTCTATCTGCCTGTTTCTCACACTATTTTTCTCTCTCATTCTCTCTCTCTCTCTCTCTCTCTCTCTCTCTCTCTCTCTCTCTCTCTCTCCGTCTCTCTCTCTCTCTATCTCTCTCTCTCTCTCTCTCTCTCTCTCTCTCTCTCTCTTTCTCACCCTCACACTAGCCAACTGTCCTAGTTCCTCGCAAATCTACATTTGTCTTATTCTCTTAATGTTTATGTGTGTGTGTGTGTGTGTGTGTGACTGTGTGTGTGTGTGTGTGTGTGTGTGTGTGTGTGTGTGTGTGTATGAAGCCAGGAGGAAATAGAATAGTAGAGTAAACTCCTAATATACTCTTATGGTATGTGAGGTAGATAGCGCAACGCTGCAACATTGACTGCGTTCTGCTGACAAAAGAGGAAACAATGAGGAAACCTCTCACCTCCTCCAACTAACAAGAACAAGGAAAGTAAAAAGGAAGAACAGTTTCCGGATTTCTAGAGATGAAGGCTGGAACTATTGTTTATTTTCCCGTCCAAGCAATGAATTAACTTATTCAGTGTCAAAGATCGTGTTATGTTTTATTTAGTGGTATCTTCGGCAATGTCAATGCTCAGTGAACGGAAATGTACATTATAATACTTGTTCATTTGACTGTGTTTGGTCTACACCTACTTTTTGTTTGGCACTGAATCAGTTAAACTGCCCGACTGTAATAGCAACAGTCAGTGTATAAATTCACTTACACCAGGAACACAACAATAGTTCTTTATTTATCAAATTCTACAAATTCATGGAGAACTAAATGTTCTAACAAACGTGTAAGAATAAAACTAGACACTACAGACAATTGCAATCTAAAATCAAACATTAACAATGAGTGGAACCTAACAAATAACCAGACCTTTGCCCTTAATCTAGGCCACGTCTGCGGGATACACCAAGTATAACAACAGCATGGTTAACCATCTAAAATGAGTAAAATGTGACACTTAACAAAAGCAAGACACCTTAACAAAACATGTGACGCTTAAACAGGAAGAACTTTGACAATGATAAAAATAATACACATTAACTTGGGAGACAGACAACAACAATAAGACACTTTAACACAAGATCTGATACTTAAACAGGGATAATTGCAACACCAATAAAAACCAGGAGAGCCCTGAGATCACAGTCATTCCTGCATCATAAACGTAATATCTGATTATCTGTGTTACAAAGTCAATACATATATGAATCATAATGCACACACGAATAATACACGCCCATATCTCCCCATTTTAATTCTTCAAATGTTAAATGCAACAATCAATTATGTATCATCAAATCACCCACTTTACTATCTTCTCCATTTGTGACACTGCTATCAGAAAATAACACTTGATGTTTGAACTGACCCACTTCTACTGCAATATTCTCAGTCCGACATGACTTTCCATGTAGTACACACACACGCGCGCACGCACGCACGCACGCACACACACACACACACACACACTCACACACACACACACACACACACACACACACATATATATATATATATATATATATATATATATATATATATATATATATATATATATATATATATATTCTTCTTCTTCTTCTTCAGCGTTCCGAGCCATTGAGGTTCTTTGCTGCAGATACAATCCGTCTCCATTCGTCTCTCTGTTGGACCTTCTCTTGCCAGTCGTTGATTCCAAGTGCTTGTAGGTCTGTATATGTATTATCTCTCCACCGCCTTCTTGGTCTACCTCGGGGTATACGGTCATTTATTTGCTGAGTGTAAGCGAGTTTTGTTTCCCTATTATCTTCCATTCTTTCTATATGCCCTAGCCATTGTAGTCTATTAGCCTTCATGATACCAGTGATTAGCGTGGACTTAAACAGATCATAAATGTCTTTGTTACTTCTTCTTTTCCACTCTCCACTTTGTGTATCCCTAATGGGTCCAAAGATGCATCTTAAAATTTTGTTCTCAAAGGTTTGTAACAAGGCTTCGTCTCCTTTCGTTGTACTCCAGGTTTCAGAGCCATACATATATATATATATGATATCCTTTACAGGACATCGCTGTCAACACCAGCATTTTTCAGCTGTATGTTGATTTCTTGGCAAGATTACGCTCACTAGTTTGCCATTGCTTTCTGAGCGGCCGGCTCACATATCGTGTAAGTTACCGATGCGATTCAAACCACTGCTGATTCTCACCGTCATCACGTTACCCACGAGAGTATATGAGATTACGAAGCCGGCTTATATATATATATATATATATATATATATATATATATATATATATATATATATATATATATATATATATATATATACATTACATTACATTGGCACCTTGCCGTCTTGACAGACGATAGTGTGTGCTTTAAAAAGGCATAACTTTTAACTATGGCGGTAGCGAGTGTGACTGATAAGGCAAATTTGCGCTGTAAATGTCCGTTCACAGTGGGTGCATGTGAACACGTGGTCATTTCCACCATCATGCACCATCTTACGTCTCAAACGCTTGGTGTGTGACTTTTCTGTAATAATTTTCTCCTTTGACTTTATTCCATTTCTGATATTTGCCCTCCATGCAACACGCTCAGCGGCGACTTGCTCCCAATGTGCATTATCAATGCCTGTATCAATCATGTCCCGCTTACACACATCTTTGTATCGTAGTAGAGGCCGACCCTGAGATCTCTTACCCATCTGTAATTCACCAAAAAAGATATCCTTTGGTATTCTACCATCATCCATCCTCCTAAGATGTCCTATCCATCTAAGTCTACGAAGACTGAGCATGGAATAAACTGTCACACAACCTGATCTTTCCAATACTTCAGTATTTGTGATTTTGTCTTGCCACTTAATACCAAGAATTCTTCGCAGACACCGCATATGAAAGCTGTTTAAGTTGTTCTCTTGGTGTGAGTAAGTTGTCCAGGTTTCACTGCCATAGAGAAGAGTACTAAGGACACAGGCTTGATAGACAAGGACTTTTGTTTTGGCAGTAAGCTTCCTGTTCTCCCAGACTCTTTTTCTTAACCTGTTCATTGTTGTTGCTGCCTTACCAATCCGGATGTTGATTTCCTGATCTAGGGATAATTTGCTATTTACCACTGATCCTAGATATGTAAAATGGTCTACTATCTCTAGTTCGGCGTCGTCAATAAAGATTGATGGTACCCCATGTGCACCTTGTGACATAATCTGTGTCTTCTTTTTGCTAATTGTTAAACCAAATTCAGAATAAGCATTGGAGAATGCAGATAGTAGACATTGCAATTCTTCCTCAGAGTGGGTCGTAACTGCAGCATCATCTGCAAAGAGCAACTCTCTGATCAGTACCCTCCTAATTTTGGTCTTAGCCTTCAATCTCTGAGCATTGTAGAGGCCGCCATCTGAGCGTGAGTGAATGTATATACCACCATCCTGATCACGAAATGCATATTTCAGTAGAAGTGAAAAGTATATTCCAAAGAGGGTGGGAGCTAGTACACAACCTTGCTTAACTCCACTCTTGATTTCAAATTCTTCAGAAATTGCACCATCAAACTTGATTATACCCTTCATGCCTGTGTGGAACGATTCCACAATGGACAGAAGAGTTGGTGGGCAGCCAATCTTCTTTAGTGCCTTGAACAGACCCTCACGACTGACCAAATCAAATGCCTTTGTGAGGTCGATGAAGGCAATAAACAGTGGTTGATTCTGTTCACGGCATTTTTCTTGCATTTGTCGCAATGAGAATATCATATCAGTGGTAGACCGGTTCTGTCGAAAGCCACACTGTGATTCGGGGTAGACTTGATCTCCTAGGACTTGAAGTCTGCGCAGAACAATTCTGGCAAATACTTTTCCAACAATACACAGAAGTGAGATACCCCTATAGTTGTTGCAGTCGCTCCGATCGCCCTTGTTCTTGTACAGTGTTATGATGCTTGAATCTTTGAAATCCTGTGGGACTTGTCCTTCACGCCAGCATAGCTCTATTAGCTGGTGGATCTGTATAGTGAGTGTGTCTTGCCCACTCCTGATAACCTCTATTGGAATCCCATCCTTACCTGGAGCCTTGCCAGATGCAAGTTCATTTATAGCACACTTAACTTCTGTTAAGGTGGGAAGTGTGTCCAGGTGGTCAAGAGTTGGTAGAGCCTCTATGGCGTTGAGGGCATCATCCGCTAGTTTGGTCTCACTTGAGTAAAGCTCCAAATAGTGCTCTACCCATCTGTCCATCTGCTGTTTATTATCAGTGATGATTTCTCCAGTCAAGGTTTTCAATGGTGCACTTCTTTTGATCACTGGACCACAGGCTTTCTTTATTCCTTCATACATGCTTCTTATGTCTCCCTTATCACTTGCGATTTGAATGGACTCACATAACTTGATCCAATAATCATTTGCACACTGCCTGGCAGCCTTTTGCACATCCTTCCTAGCTTGCCTAAGCTCACTCAGAGTGCTACGCGTTGGTCTTTCCTTGTTTCTTAAGAGAGCTTTTTTCTTCTTATCAATCAAGGGCTGCAGAGTCTCGCTGTTGGCCGCAAACCAGTCCTGCCTCTTATGATCCACAGTGCCGTAAACCCCTACGGCAGTTTTATAAAGAGTTTCCTTAATTTGACCCCACTTTTCATTTACTGTACAATTTTCTGGTGTATCAGTGAAAGCGTCTTCAAGTTGCTGTTGAAACTGAAAGCACTTTTCAGAATCATGAGTGTTAATAATATTAATCCTGAGGCTAGATTTGTGTTTAGCTGTGTAGATTCTCTTTGGTCTCAGTCTAACCCTTGCAACAACCAAAGAATGATCCGTATCACAGTCAGCACTGTGGTAACTACGAGTCAATGATATATGGTTCAGATGTTGTCTCCGTGTGATGATGAAGTCCAGCTGGTGCCAATGGCCAGATCTTTTATGTTTCCATGTGACCTTATGCATCTCTTTTGTTTTAAAAAAAGAGTTTGTAATACATAGGTCATTACTGGTGCAATGCTCCAGCAGCCTTTGCCCATTTTCATTCATGCGACCGATGTTGTATTTTCCAAGGCACACTGGCCATGAACTCGAGTCCTTGCCCACACGAGCATTGAAATCACCGAGCATATAAATGTAGTCAGATTTTGGAACTGCCTTGATCACGGAGTCTAACTCCTCATAGAACGAATCCTTCACATCATCAGAGGAATCGAGTGTCGGTGCATATGCAGTAATAATGGTGGCAAACCCACAAGAGGTTGCCAAGCGCAGGGATAATAGTCTTTCATTTCCTCCTGCTGGAATTTCAATCATTCCCAGTAGCGAATTCTTCACTGCAAAGCCCACACCGTGTTGCCTTTTATCTGCCTGCCCTCTACCCTTCCAGAAAAAGGTGTAGTTGTTTTCCCTGAGTGACCCTTCCTCAGCGAGGCGAGTCTCCTGCAGGCCAGCAATATCAATGTTTAGACGATTGAGTTCGGCATCAATCACAGCCGTTTTTCTCACATCGTCAATATTGGTCAAGTCAGTGGAAAATCCTGGACACATGGTTCTCACGTTCCAGGTTGCAAGCCGTAGCTTGAGGTTTCTATTTTTATTTTTGTTTGTACCTGGTGCATTGGTTTTACAGCCTGCGATTCAGATTTTGTCCTAGCCCCAAGCACCCATTGAAGCAGGCAGGCTGTGGCGGATCAGCACCCAATTGGCTGGGGGCTGCCCAGCTTGAGGCGGGCGGTAGCTGATCAGTGACACCTATAGGTGTCTCCCACCGTCAGAGGCAACGCGTGGCGCCCCATGTCTACGCCAACTGACAAGGACTTATAACCCGTAACAGTTGCCTCTCGCTTTGATTCCGAGACCAGTTAAGACCAGGGATGGAGTTATTGCCTCTCCATAGCACAAAGCCTGGGCTAAAATATAGAGATCATGTGTTGCCCATGCAGCATGATACCTCTCTCGGCCTGCCTAGTTTACTCCAGAGGAAAGGTAACACCCCTACATCTGGAACAAGACAAGCTGCAGAAGCTGCCGGATCAGCAAAGCAATGCTCTAACTGTCCGCCTGTCGGAGCTTCGATCCTAGACCAGTCGCCAACCAAGGCTTAGGGCCTGGTCTGCCCTGCCATGACATTTTGTCTTTAGCTTGCATTTCCTCGCACCAGGGTACGGCTTGTACCCTCCCAATTGCGCTCTTCCGCCCGAAGCCGTTGGCACAATGTGGGGTGTCGGGTTTGGTAAGCGCCGCCCAACGTTCAGCGCTAACAGAAACCAGGTAGTACCGTCTACTGTTATACGGTAGCTCAGTCATATCTGACTAAGACCTGACTATCATATATATATATATATATATATATATATATATATATATATATATATATATATATATATATATATATAATTTTTTGGACATCTTATGAGAAGAAATGGACTGGAGAACTTAGTGACAGCTTTCAAGATCGAAGGGAACAGACCAAGAGGAAGACCGAGAGGAAAATACCTGGATGGCTTGGCCACATGGCATGGACGAGACAGGAACACTGAGCTGATCCACGACTCTGGTGATCGAGTGAAATGGCGAATCATGACCGCCCACGCTTTCCGGCATGGCACATGATATATATATATATATATATATATATATATATATATATATATATATATATATATATATATATATATATATATATATATATATTCATTGATTCATTCAGTGGCATTTTTTTGCAGAACCTCGCAGAACCCAACGGGAAATCTCTCTATGAAAATCAAGATGTCCCGCGTCCGATACACCCACCTGAATATCATCTGCCACATCCTGTAGCCATCTTCTCTTTGGCCTTCCTCTTCCTCTCTTCCCATGCATATCCCCCTCTATTATTGTTCTCTCCAAACATTCGTGACGATTCAAGTGACCAATATATTTCAATCTTCTTTGTTTTATCGTCTTTAATAGCCCACCTTCTTCAATATTCAGTTCTTGAAGTAAGGATGCATTTCTTTTTTGCTTTATCCAAGATATTTTTAGAACTCGTCTATAACATTTATATTCGCTGTTCAGCTTGTTTAGTAAGTGTCCATGTCAGATTGTGAGAATTGTATGGATATTTTGCCCTGGCCATGCGGGTGTACGGGGGAATGAAAAGGCTGATAGGCTAGCTGGGAATGCACCTTCTCACGATGTTCTTAATGAGAACCGAGTGAGATGGTCGTTGTCTAGGTTACAATGCTCCTTGTATGTCACTACGGAGTGTAAGTTGAGCTAGCCACCTGTCTTACAATACAACTCAATATAACTCACAATACACATCCACCAGTCAGAGAACAAGATTGAGTTGGCGCACATAATCTTTTAATGCAGAAGGAACACGGAAACACGTAACATCTTTCTATCTCCAGAAAACAATATAATCCACAGAATATATATATCCTCCTCACAACTTAACACGCATACATCACTGCCTTCTCAAGGCCTTATTAATCTCAAATTTATAAGACAGTTATCCAGCTACTATCCACGGCCGGACCTCACACAATAGATTGATTGATTGATTGATCTAGGAACCGACATCACAGCATTCGGGACATTCCTATAAGCGCTCCGTCCCCATCCTCGGCAACCAGCGAAGAGTTCCAACACTAATAGTTCCAGTAGCAATCTGATTATATGTCCGTCTCGCCTTTCCGCTGAGAGTCGAGCGTCGGCCAGATCCCCTCGTCACTCCTCGCTGCCTCATTCTAACCAGACTATGGTGATCCATTTGCTCCTCCGAGGTGTACACGTGCTCCCACAAGGCGGCAACCACATCTGCCTTGTCATGCATCAATACTCCACCAAGTTCTGCCGAGCCAGCCAATCTGTCTTCCTGTTCATTCCCCAGCACACCGGCATGCCCAGGAGAAAAGATCCAGGTGATGCTTGCTACCCGTGACCGTCACACAATACAACCCACACACTGGGTCTAGGCCTCCACTAACTATCCAACCCTCTCAAGGTTTAGGCCTCCATTAAAAACTGGGAGAACAACACAGGACGGAGATCTCTAACTAACTCCGCTCCTCTCCTTAGACCACCGAATAGCTCGGAGTCCAAACATCGACTGTCCTTCAAGTACCCTGACTTCACACAAAACTAAACTGTCTCTCACCCCATCCACCCTGGGGTCTGCACTCACCCTCATCATTATTTCTCATGGCTGGTTGTTTTTCTCGTAGCCCCGCTACAAGGTCACTCAACTCAATGTCAATGACCCAGGCATATGTCACACCTCTTGGTGGTATCTTGCCTATGGACAAGGGGGAGATGGTCGTGCGCTTGTGGGACCAGGTGGAGAAGGCGGAGGAACAGATTGAAAACCAATATGTGGAAAGAATGA
The DNA here is from genome assembly GCA_963921405.1 of Cepaea hortensis. Classification (NCBI taxonomy): domain Eukaryota; kingdom Metazoa; phylum Mollusca; class Gastropoda; order Stylommatophora; family Helicidae; genus Cepaea; species Cepaea hortensis. Next base: position 74,907,223 of record OY992880.1, on the reverse strand, counting down.
GATTGCGGGGCATCGGCAGGGGTTCTGGAAGAATCTCACAACTGAGAGGGAAGATCATGAGAACTTTTAATCAGATAGCGGTGGGAACGATTAGTAGTATGACTCTTCGCTGGCTGTTGATCGAGGGGACGGAGCACGTATGGGAATGTCCTGAGTGCAGTGATGTCGGTTCTTAACGCAACTCAACTCAACCCAGGTCTCACATGCGTATGTTGCAATGGGAAAGATGCATGCTCTTAGAAATCTAATTTGTGTAGTTCTATATGTCCCACTCCACAATTTATTCAGTTGTTGTAGTCTTTGGGAACAATATATATTCGTCTTTCAATTTCTTTCACTGTGTCATCATTGTTAGTAATCAATGACCCAAGATATTCGAAATTTCCACCACCTCAAATTTTCCCTCATTAACATATACTTCGTTCTCCAAAGTAGTTTTATCTGTATGCATTATCTTTGGTGTTGCTATGTTAAGATATAAGCTGTGATTTTCACTATTAAATTGTGTTGAGGTTATTCGGTTTTCTATGATAGCCACTACGTTTTAATGTTGTCGAACGTTTCCGGAGATGTTTTTACGGCGATTTTCGCTTTCTCGTTCTTGTACCCCGATTTTAAGGATATATAGAGTATTCGTGACGTTAAATTCCGCGATTATTTCAAGATCGCATTAAAACAGAAACCGACTACTGAGTATTGTTTTTGGCTTCATTGTCTACACATGTATACATCTTGGCTTCTCAAATTTTTCTTCTAATGGGGATAAAGAGACTGTTGTTTTAAGACGTAAGTTGACTCGTAAATTTCGTTTTATATAGACGTTGCCACTTGATTTAGTATGAATAATTAAATTGAGCATCCATTCTTACGCGTACTGTGAAATTTCAAATATTTAAGTCGGCGGGGTCATCCGAAACAGAAATTATTAAGATCGTATGCTATGATGCCGTCATGTGAAATTTCAATGGCGGGAATATATCGGTTTTCCGTGTCATAATACAGCGATGATCATTTCATATTATTATGGATTAATCAGATATATATATATATATATATATATATATATATATATATATATATATATATATATATATATATATATAGTCAGGTCTTAGTCAGATATGACTGAGCTACCGTATAACAGTAGACGGTACTACCTGGTTTCTGTTAGCGCCGAACGTTGGGCGGCGCTTACCAAACCCGACACCCCACATTGTGCCAACGGCTTCGGGCGGAAGAGCGCAATTGGGAGGGTACAAGCCTTACCCTGGCGCGAGGAAATGCAAGCTAAAGACAAAATTGTCATGGCAGGGCAGACCAGGCCCTAAGCCTTGGTTGGCGACTGGTCTAGGATCGAAGCTCCGACAGGCGGACAGTTAGAGCATTGCTTTGCTGATCCGGCAGCTTCTGCAGCTTGTCTTGTTCCAGATGTAGGGGTGTTACCTTTCCTCTGGAGTGAACTAGGCAGGCCGAGAGAGGGATCATGCTGCATGGGCAACACATGATCTCTATATTTTAGCCCAGGCTTTGTGCTATGGAGAGGCAATAACTCCATCCCTGGTCTTAACTGGTCTCGGAATCAAAGCGAGAGGCAACTGTTACGGGTTATAAGTCCTTGTCAGTTGGCGTAGACATGGGGCGCCACGCGTTGCCTCTGACGGTGGGAGACACCTATAGGTGTCACTGATCAGCTACCGCCCGCCTCAAGCTGGGCAGCCCCCAGCCAATTGGGTGCTGATCCGCCACAGCCTGCCTGCTTCAATGGGTGCTTGGGGCTAGGACAAAATCTGAATCGCAGGCTGTAAAACCAATGCACCAGGTACAAACAAAAATATAAATAGAAACCTCAAGCTACGGCTTGCAACCTGGAACGTGAGAACCATGTGTCCAGGATTTTCCACTGACTTGACCAATATTGACGATGTGAGAAAAACGGCTGTGATTGATGCTGAACTCAATCGTCTTAACATTGATATTGCTGGCCTGCAGGAGACTCGCCTCGCTGAGGAAGGGTCACTCAGGGAAAACAACTACACCTTTTTCTGGAAGGGTAAAGGGCAGGCAGAAAAAAGGCAACACGGTGTGGGCTTTGCAGTGAAGAATTCGCTACTGGGAATGATTGAAATTCCAGCAGGAGGAAATGAAAGACTATTATCCCTGCGCTTGGCAACCTCTTGTGGGTTTGCCACCATTATTACTGCATATGCACCGACACTCGATTCCTCTGATGATGTGAAGGATTTGTTCTATGAGGAGTTAGACTCTGTGATCAAGGCAGTTCCAAAATCCGACTACATTTATATGCTCGGTGATTTCAATGCTCGTGTGGGCAAGGACTCGAGTTCATGGCCAGTGTGCCTTGGAAAATACAACATCGGTCGCATGAATGAAAATGGGCAAAGGCTGCTGGAGCATTGCACCAGTAATGACCTATGTATTACAAACTCTTTTTTTAAAACAAAAGAGATGCATAAGGTCACATGGAAACATCCAAGATCCGGCCATTGGCACCAGCTGGACTTCATCATCACACGGAGACAACATCTGAACCATATATCATTGACTCGTAGTTACCACAGTGCTGACTGTGATACGGATCATTCTTTGGTTGTTGCAAGGGTTAGACTGAGACCAAAGAGAATCTACACAGCTAAACACAAATCTAGCCCCAGGATTAATATTATTAACACTCATGATCCTGAAAAGTGCTTTCAGTTTCAACAGCAACTTGAAGACGCTTTCACTGATACACCAGAAAATTGTACAGTAAATGATAAATGGAATAAACTTAAGGAAACTCTTTGTAAAACTGCCGTAAAGGTTTACGGCACTGTGGATCATAAGAGGCAGGACTGGTTTGCGGCCAACAGCGAGACTCTGCAGCCCTTGATTGATAAGAAGAAGAAAGCTCTCTTAAGAAACAAGGAAAGACCAACGCGTAACACTCTGAGTGAGCTAAGGCAAGCTAGGAAGGATGTGCAAAAGGCTGCCAGGCAGTGTGCAAATGATTATTGGATCAAGTTATGTGAGTCCATTCAAATCGCAAGTGATAAGGGAGACATAAGAAGCATGTATGAAGGAATAAAGAAAGCCTGTGGTCCAGTGATCAAAAGAAGTGCACCATTGAAAACCTTGACTGGAGAAGTCATCACTGATAAGAAACAGCAGATGGACAGATGGGTAGAGCACTATTTGGTGCTTTACTCAAGTGAGACCAAACTAGCGGATAATGCCCTCAACGCCATAGAGGCTCTACCAACTCTTGACCACCTGGACACACTTCCCACCATAACAGAAGTTAAGTGTGCTATAAATGAACTTGCATCTGGCAAGGCTCCAGGTAAGGATGGGATTCCAATAGAGGTTATCAGGAGTGGGCAAGACACACTCACTATACAGATCCACCAGCTAATAGAGCTATGCTGGCGTGAAGGACAAGTCCCACAGGATTTCAAAGATTCAAGCATCATAACACTGTACAAGAACAAGGGCGATCGGAGCGACTGCAACAACTATAGGGGTATCTCACTTCTGTGTATTGTTGGAAAAGTATTTGCCAGAATTGTTCTGCGCAGACTTCAAGTCCTAGGAGATCAAGTCTACCCCGAATCACAGTGTGGCTTTCGACAGAACCGGTCTACCACTGATATGATATTCTCATTGCGACAAATGCAAGAAAAATGCCGTGAACAGAATCAACCACTGTATATTGCCTTCATCGACCTCACAAAGGCATTTGATTTGGTCAGTCGTGAGGGTCTGTTCAAGGCACTAAAGAAGATTGGCTGCCCACCAACTCTTCTGTCCATTGTGGAATCGTTCCACACAGGCATGAAGGGTATAATCAAGTTTGATGGTGCAACTTCTGAAGAATTTGAAATCAAGAGTGGAGTTAAGCAAGGTTGTGTACTAGCTCCCACCCTCTTTGGAATATACTTTTCACTTCTACTGAAATATGCATTTCGTGATCAGGATGGTGGTATATACATTCACTCACGCTCAGATGGCGGCCTCTACAATGCTCAGAGATTGAAGGCTAAGACCAAAATTAGGAGGGTACTGATCAGAGAGTTGCTTTTTGCAGATGATGCTGCAGTTACGACCCACTCTGAGGAAGAATTGCAATGTCTACTATCTGCATTCTCCAATGCTTGTTCTGAATTTGGTTTAACAATTAGCAAAAAGAAGACACAGATTATGTCACAAGGTGCACATGGGGTACCATCAATCTTTATTGACGACGCCGAACTAGAGATAGTAGACCATTTTACATATCTAGGATCGGTGGTAAATAGCAAATTATCCCTAGATCAGGAAATCAACATCCGGATTGGTAAGGCAGCAACAACAATGAACAGGTTAAGAAAAAGAGTCTGGGAGAACAGGAAGCTTACTGCCAAAACAAAAGTCCTTGTCTATCAAGCCTGTGTCCTTAGTACTCTTCTCTATGGCAGTGAAACCTGGACAACTTACTCACACCAAGAGAACAATTTAAACAGCTTTCATATGCGGTGTCTGCGAAGAATTCTTGGTATTAAGTGGCAAGACAAAATCACAAATACTGAAGTATTGGAAAGATCAGGTTGTGTGACAGTTTATTCCATGCTCAGTCTTCGTAGACTTAGATGGATAGGACATCTTAGGCGGATGGATGATGGTAGAATACCAAAGGATATCTTTTTTGGTGAATTACAGATGGGTAAGAGATCTCAGGGTCGGCCTCTACTACGATACAAAGATGTGTGTAAGCGGGACATGATTGATACAGGCATTGATAATGCACATTGGGAGCAAGTCGCTGCTGAACGTGTTGCATGGAGGGCAAATATCAGAAATGGAATAAAGTCAAAGGAGAAAATTATTGCAGAAAAGTCACACACCAAGCGTTTGAGACGTAAGATGGTGCATGATGGTGGAAATGACCACGTGTTCACATGCACCCACTGTGAACGGACATTTACAGCGCAAATTGGCCTTATCAGTCACACTCGCTACCGCCATAGTTAAAAGTTATTATGCCTTTTTAAAGCACAAACTATCGTCTGTCAAGACGGCAAGGTGCCAATATATATATATATATATATATATATATATATATATATATATATATATATATATATATATATATATATATATATATATATATATATGAGTGTGTGTGTGTTTGTAAGGATTTTATGTTAAGTAGAGTGCCATTGCTTTCTGAACAACCGGCTCACGATCTGCTTCCGAATCAGGCGCAGCTGTGTTTTGTTCCTGGCTATAAGTGATTACGAACAGCATCTTTAACGTCTTCGCCACGGAACACAGCATATATATATGACTCTTTCCAGTCATGGGGTAATTCTTCTGTCCTCCAGATTTTTATTATTAGTTCGTATAGCTTTAGATGTAATGCATGGCCACCCGCCTTTATAAATTCAGCAGCAATTCCATCAGCCCCAGTTGCCTTATTGTTTTTAAGTCGTGTGATTACATATAGAATTTCTTCAAATGCAGATTCTTCAATTTGTGGTTCACACGCTAGAACCTCTTCATGTGGAAAGTGTTACTTGGAGCTTCACAATTTAGTAATTCGACAAAATATTCTTTCCGTGTGTTGCACATTTCCTCATTGGTATTTATCATATTCCATTTTTGTCTTTCAAACCATATGTGTTGTGTTGGTGCCCTCGTTTCATTGGCTTAAGTTCTTTAAAAAACTTTCTGGATTCGTTTTTCTGGTGATTAGTTTCTATATCTTTGAGTATATTATTCATATATTCTCGCTTCTGCTGTCGAACTATTTTTGTAGCCTCTTTACATTCATTTCTATATTGCTCTTCCTTTTGGATATTGTTGATGTCATTCAACCAAAAATGTCTGGCATTCTTTTTCCTAATGACTGCTTCTTCACATTTTTGATTGAACCATCTGACTGAATTGTATTCTTGATGCTCAACCAAGTTTGGTCAACGCTTTCCTCAAAAGGCTTTTGCAGAGTTTCAAGTTTACATTTTATTTCATCTGTAAATTTCTCTTTCACTGTAATTTCTTGTAGTTTTTCTCTGTTATATGTTGGGTGTAATCTTTGTAATTTAGTATAGAAAGCTTTAAGTTTTATTTTAAATTTTGCTCCAACGAGGAAGTGGTTGCTGTGGCACTCAGCTCCTCTATAACTTCTTACTTGTTGTATGTTTGATTAATTTCTGTTGTTAATTAAAATGTGATCTATTTGATTATAGGTTCTCTTGTCACATGATTTCTAAGTTTGTTTGTGTATATCCTTTCTTTGTAGTCTGGTGCTGCTAATCTGCAGTCCTTTGGCTTCTGCCAGGTTGATGACTCTCTATCCATTATCATTTGAAGTTGCATGCAGGCTTTCCATACCGGCCACTTTTTTATGAGTTTGCTCTCTACTTATTTTTGCATGGAATTCTCCCAGCACGATCAGGATGTCCTGTTTGGGGGTTTCTTCTATGAGATCTTCCAAATCATTATAAAAGTCTTCTTTAACGTCATCTTCTTTCTCTTCAGTAGGTGCATGTACATTAATCATCGTTATATTTTTCCATTTACCTTTTATTCGTAATTTACTAATTCTGTCATTAACAGCTTTAATGTTTAGAACGTTCCCCCATAAATCTTTTTCGATGACAAAACCTGTTCCTAATTCATGTTTATTTTAGGTCTTTCCTCCATATATTACAATCATTCAATTTCGCTCTAAAGTACCCTCTCTTGGCCACCTTATTTCTTGAATTGCTGTTATATTCATTTGACATTCAACCAGCTCCCGAGTTAGTTCTTCAGCCGCTCCATCTCGATATAGTGACCGTACATTCCATGTTCCAAATCTCAAGAGTCCTTTAACGTTCTGAGGTCGTTTTCCAAATAAGTCAGTCCTAATTCGAGGCTTATATATATCTGTTTTGTAACAAAATAGTTTTTACAAAGGTGGGGATGTTAACCCCATGCTACAACCCCCAACCTGGAGGACCAGGGTGTTTCTCTTTGTCTGTTCTCTACCCTTTGACCTGTCCGGCTTGGGAGGCCCTGCTGGTAGCTACGCTACCGCCGGCATAGCTCTCAGGGTCACTGAGAAACTCAAGCACCCCCATCACGACAAGGTAGAAACACCATATAAAATATATATTTAAATTTTTTTTTTTACGTATCCCTTGCAGTCAACACCAGCATTTTTCAGCTGCTGTTGATGTACTAGGCAAGTATTATGTTCAGTAGTTTGCCATTGCTTTCTGAATCACCGGCTCCTATACCAGCACGTTATAACACAACGCGACATGGTCTGCTGCACAAATCGGTCGCAGCGTTTGCAAGCCTTTGGCCACGGAGACTGGCGTTATATATATACACACCCAACACACACACACACACACACACACACACACACACACACACACACACCATATACTGTTGATTCTCTTCTTAAAAGTGAGAAACACGTACACTGTATTATTATTCTTTAACTCTGACCTAATTAGAAATTGTAAATGGGAGTAAAATATGCAGCTTTCAATGTAAATGTATGCACAAATTGTTGGCATTCTTTTTATAGACACTGGCACTGTAATATTATTGTATGAAGGCAAAGCATATCAAATAGATTGGTGTAATGATTTATTAATGCAAGATCTGACCTCATGGAAATAATTGAAATGGGCTCATATTAAACCCAGCAGCCAGCTTCTAAAGTAAATCATAGTACACTATTAATAAAGCCCATATATATATATATATATATATATATATATATATATATATATATATATATATATATATATATATATATATATATATGGGAAGAGAGAATATCAGTTTATTAGGAATGTGTGAGACGAGATGGATGGGGACAAGGATTAAAGACAGGAGAGCATTTTCAGATTATATATTCTGGGGAAGAAGAAAAGTAAAAAGAGGTGTAGCAGTTATCTTGGATCTGAAAAGAAATTAAAATCTATTAAAGGATATAGGGCAGTGTCAGACAGCAGTAAAATTAATCGGCAAACCTTTAGACATAAACGTCATCCAAATATATGCCCCAACATGAGAAAGCAGTGAAGATAGTACAGAAGAATTTTATAATGGCATGGAGATTGCTTTGAAGAAATGTTAAAATTCAGGGGGAAAAATATTGGAACGGGTGACTTCAATACGAAATTAGGAATCGAGGCGATGGATGTTATCCAATTTTCCATCGTTGCCAATTTCAGTGTTGCTGTCCTTTTCTTGTGACATTCTGTGATTTGACGAATCATGATAAAGTAGGTAACTTTAAAGAAGGTAGTTTGCCGTTGCTTTCCTTCCTGCAGTGACCATACTAGCCAGTAACCGTAGCTATTGCCCCGTTAAAGAGATCCTCTGCCTACCGTCGCGAAACTTGAAACGATAACCAACAACTATCCATCAGCTGCCCTCAAAATATCATCTACCACCTGCTCTCCGTGGTTTCTTGAGGAAAACATTCCTAAAACGGTAACGAAAAGCAGCATATCCTCTCCAGAAAAACACAAAACAGAATCTCTCTGTGAAAACCACCACTATACCGTCGCAAATTTATATATATATATATATATATATATATATATATATATATATATATATATATATATATATATATATATATATATATATATATATATCAGCTGAAAGATGCTGATGTTGACAACTATGTCCATATATATATATATATGGTGTTGCAATCAGTGTGTAAATGTATGGTTATGCTTCCTTATTATTTGATTTTATTTATTTTTTGCTGTAAATTTATAAGGTCATTCATAACCACAAGATTATCTCAATTTATAATAGCACCTAAATATGCTTATGTATCCTTAAAGTTACTTATAGAATAGCACGACGTAATGCCAAACGAACAATTAGAGCATCTAAAGATGAATTTTGGAGAATATACGGTGAACAGATGGCGACCCTTAGCAAAGACTGCCCAAGAGAATTTTATAAACGTGTCAACACAATGAGAAACAAAGATGCATGCTACAACCCAACCACCATCATAAACAGCAAAAGAGATATACCGCTATTTAATCCACAATAAAGACTAGCTGTGATGTCGGTTCCTAAATCAATCAATCAATCAATCAATCAATCAATCAATCAAATATTAGCAAGGTGGTCAGAATACTTTCAAGAACTACTTAACCCTACACATAACATAGACAATCTCACTTTAGTGCCGGAAACGAAGTTCCGGTTTCAAGATGGCGACGGACGGTCGTGTTGTTTTGTGTTCGTTAACTTTTTCGCGTAAGGGATGGATTTATTCATTTCTTGCGTGTAATTGGTGTGCCAGGATGTAAAACCAGGAGTTTCTACTCAAGATCTGCGCGGGTGCTACGGAGTTCGTGCATCGAGCGAAGCCATCCTTGAGTGAATTTTCAGCAGCGTGTGTGGTTCTCAATCAAAAGTCAGTGTTTACGTTTTTTCAACATGGCGGAACAACGTGTGTTTTCCGAACGATCAGCAGTCAACATACCGAAGCGGCGTGGTAGCCGCGCAGGGAAAAAGAAGCCAGGTAAGCGCGGTGGCTTGAGACGTTTTAGACTCAAGTGTCACCGTCTAGGACTCAGGAACATCCGTATTCTATATTGGAACTGTGCCAGTGTAAAACAACGGGGCTCTATTTTAGAAACCCTAGTTTACAGGAACGACATTGTAGCACTCCAGGAGACGAGACTGGGCGATCAGCTACTCCGAATTGCCGGCTTCAAATGTTTCTATAACAGACGACATCTGGGAACGGCGATTCTCGTTCGCGACAGCATGGTGGCGTCAGAGCTAGACATGTCCAGTTGGAACAGTGACGATATACAAATACAGGCGTTGAGAGTTCATTCCAGTACACCATTCGTGTTGGTTAATGTTTATGCCCGCAATGCGAGTGTGGACGCCCAGAAGTGGCAGTGCTTAAGTGGCATATTAGGCCACGAGAGAAATGTTATTTTCTGTGGTGACTTCAACGCTAAAGGCAGATCATGGGGAAACACTTCCTCCAATACACAAGGGGAGGAGCTCGAGACTGCACTGGAAACCATCGACCTGGTTTGTATCAACAGTGGCTGTGTCACCAGGACAGCAAGCCGTCCAGGCGATGAGGACAGTGCTATTGATCTGGCGCTAGTTTCACCTTCATTCACTACAGTGTGTAGATGGGGTGTCCTAGGACACCATGGCAGCGACCACCACCCATGCAGCATATTGGTGGAGAAAGGCAGAACCAGGCAGCACAAGCTAAAGGTAAAGACGTTCCAGTATGACAGTACAGGGCAAGATGTGGTGAGTAAAATAAGACGTGACAAGCGCAGAACGTTTCAGGGCAGGAAGAAAAGGAAAAAAAGCTGGGAGCAGCCACCGTGGTGGAGTTTCGAGGTGGAGAAGGCTTGGGTGGATAAGCGTAGTGCTGTAAGGAGATGGCAAAATGCCAAGAAGAACAGAGCTGGTCATCCTAGTCCCTGCTTGCACTTAGAAAGAGAGATGCACACAAAAGTAAGCTATTTCAAAAAACTGGTCACGGTGGTTAAAAGCGAAAAATGGGCAGAGGTGTGTCAAAGAGTAAGCACAGACAAGTCACTGAAATTGTTCTGGCGACTACATAAAAGCATGAGTGGTGTAGTCAAGAATAAGAGCATTTCTGACTTCCAAGGTGCTGACCTCATCTGGCAGAGGACTGACGAGGACAAGGGCAAAGCCCTCTTGGAACGCTACCTTGAGCAGAGCAACCAGACAGACATGGGAGGCCGGAATCTGGCCAAGGAGGTCACCTCAGACAGATGCAAGGCCCAGAACACTTCGGATGAAGACACAGTGACAGTGCAAGAAATCAAGGCTGTGCTTCGACGATCAAAAAACAGTGCTCCAGGTCCTGATGGCATAAGATACGACGACATAAATAGGTGTACCGACAATGAGCTAGAGAAACTAGCAGACATGTACAACAACAGTATAGGGAGAGCTAGCATCAAGGAGGAATGGTTACACAGCTATCTGATTCCCTTGCCGAAGCCTGACAAAGACCACAAGAAAATTCAGGGATATCGAATTATAACCATGCAGAATACAATAGGCAAGCTGCTGGAGAAGGTAATTGCCAGGAAAATATCAAGCCAACTAGAGAGGCAAGGTGTTTTCCCACCTACCCTGGGTGGGTACCGTCCAAAAAGAGAAACCTGGACCAATGCAGCAGTCTTTGCCCATGATGTCTATGAAGGTTTCCACTCAGGCACTGAAACCGTTGCTGCAGCGATTGATCTTGAGGACGCATACAACAGAGTACCACTGGATTTTTTAATGTTTCAGCTTCTTGAACTAAACGTAAGTCCATTCCTCCTTAGTTGGATCGCTGCAGCTCTCTTCCAACGGAAAGTAGTTTTTAGATGTGGCAGTTGGACTTCGGAACCAACAACAATATATCCTGGCCTACCACAGGGATCACCATTATCTCCGGTACTGTTCAACGCCTACACAGTGAGAATCACCAGTGAGCAGATCACTGGACCTGGCAGGACATTGTCATATGCCGATGATGTTTTAGTGTATCGTCAGGGTAAGGATAGAGAGGAGGTTGCTGTGGAGCTACAAACCGAACTCAATCGCATAAGTACTTGGTGTGATGAAGCTGGGGCAATGGTCAACCCAACAAAGGCAACAGTGACTTGGTTCTCGTTGAATAATCATATTGTCAACAATCCAACACCAACTGTAATGCTGTGTTCAGAGACGGTGGAAAGAACGCAGGCAATGAATTACCTGGGGATACGGTTTGATCGAAGCCTTGCTTATAATGTGCACATAGACCAGGTGATAACAAAGGCCAAGCGGGGTTTGGCAGCGATGCGGGTGATGGCGGCAGCAAACTGTGAGCAGCGCCATCTATGTCTTCTGTACGAGGGGCTGGTCATGTCTGTTTTGGAGTATGCAATGGCAATGCTGACTGTCAGCCATAAGCAGATAGAAAGGATGGAAAGGATACAGAATGAAGCTATGCGCATTATTCTTGGATGTACAAGAGATACAGCATGCAGGGCGATGCGCTACCTTCTTGATTTTCCAACCATTGAAGAGAGAATGCAAGTTTGCAGGGCACGCGCCTACCTCAGAATTAACGCAAACACACAGCATCCACTGCATAGTGAAATTAGGAAGGTGAAGGGCAGCAGGTTAAAAAGAGGACGGTCGTGGATGGGTCAAGCCGAGGACATTCTTCAACAGGTGTGTTCACTTGAGGACTTAGAACCTGGCGAGGAGTGGGTGCAAGTGCCAACAGACTTCTGCACATCCTTTTCAGTTTGCATCCAACTAGATAGAAAATGCAGACAAGAAAATCCGGCTGCTGTTGAGGCTGAAGTACAAGCGTTGATTTTCGAGAATTCGCTAGACAGTGACGCGGTCATCTACACAGATGGGTCGGTCATCCGACATGTGAGAAGCTCATGGGCCTTTACAGCTCGGGCCGGAGGGAGAATTGTGAAGGAGGACTCTGGTGCTTTCACTGAAACCACAAGTAGCCTGACCATGGAAGTCATGGCAGTAAGTAAAGCAATAACATGGCTCGAGACACAGACATTCACTAGGGCTTGTTTCCTTAGCGACTCAATGAACATGATCAAGAGGATAGAGGAGGGGTCGATCCGAAGAGAATGGTTGCTGCCTCTGAAGCGGTCTCGGCTGGCAAAGATTAGTTTCATCTTCGTGCCAGGGCATGCGGGAGTACAAGGAAATGAGCGGGCTGACAAGCTCGCAGGTGAGGCTACTGTTGAGGGCGGACGCGCCATGGACCAGGCTGACATTCTGAATGCTCTACGAGAAGTGAGACTTTTGCAAGAACCAAGTGATGACTGTGAATCTACAACAATGGCCAGACTGCGAGAGCAGCAAATTAAAAGAGGGGTGGCCAAACAAGAACACTACGCAGGAAGCCAAAGAAGATTGATAAACCAACACAGAACTGGCGTCGTTAGCCGCTACACGCTGCGGGATTTGCTGAGGAGGGGATCCGAGCACTTATGGACTGAATGGTCCGATGTGCAACGAGGATGATCTGTCGACTAACTAACTAACTTTAGTGCCTAAAAGCAGCAAAAACAAAATTTCATACCTGTATACAGATACAAATTAAGGACCATCCTTGAAGACTATGGGATACAAGGGCAACTGCTAGAAAACATCATAGCCATGTACCACTCGAGCCAAAGTGCAGTAAGAACACAAGAAGGTATATCAGATATGTTCACAGTCAATACAGGAGTGAGGCAGGGATGTGTGCTCTCTACCCTGTTATTTAATATCTACATGGACAGAATATCCAAAGAAGCAAGTCTCGACAGAACAGATTCAGAAAATTTAGAACTCTTTACTCCAGATGAAACAACTGATTCACAGGAAATAAATTAACTTCTATTTGCAGGCGATAAGTGCCTGTTTTATAGCGACGAGGGCAGACTGCAAAATCATATTAATAATCTGAGTTCAACATGCAGGAGATACAATATGAATATAAATACAGCCAAAACCGAAGTAATGCGAGTTAGCAGATCGCCGGGCCCACTAAGTATACAGATAAATAGCACAACTCTGAAACAAGTTAAAGAATTCAAATATCTTGAAATTATGATCACAGAAGATAGCAGATTGGACAGAGAAATCGAAATCAAATGTCAAAAAGCTAGTGCACTTACATATCAACTATCATCCTTACTGAAACATCCAAATATACCCATGTTCGCAAACCGACAGATAATAAACAGCATATTCACACCAACCCTATACTACCAATCTCAGACCTGGACTTATCCAAATTACACCTTGGCAAAATCAACACCTGCGAAATGAGATGCCCGAGGAGAGCTGCCAACTTAACAATCCGAGACCGAGTAAGAAATGCTATTATCAGACAGACTGTGGGATCAACACCTTGTGCCACATTTATTGAAAGACAGAAGATCAAGTGGTTTGGCCATGTCGCTAGAATGCAACACCAGCAGCTACCATCACTGGCCTTACGTCAAAGATCATCTGCGACGAGACCACGAGGACGCCCAAGAAGAAAATGGATTGACGACATCAAAGACATTGTACAACCACACGAAATGACACTATCCAGTGCCGCCCACCGGGCGCTGGAACGCAAATTATTCCTCCCCAAGTCGCTTGACGGCAAAAGTGGGAGATGATGATGATGATGATGATGATGATGATGATGATGATGATGGTCCTTCAAGTTGTTTTGACGTCTATTTGTGTTCATGTTATGATACATTTAATCTATATTTGTTTTTTATCCCCAGTGCTTTTCTGCGAAAATATATATTCGTACTGAAAAATAAAAATAAAAAGTGTTACCAAAATATTGAGATGATTATCTTCATAGAACCAATGTCATGTCTGATTCAATGTCCATTTTACCATAAAATCTATGTATATTTCTCTCTTCTTCTTATGTGTCCATATTTCTCATAACTATTAAAACAGCAAGTTAGTTTGCTACTAATGGTATACTTATGAATACAAAGAATGAATATATAACATCTGATGGGAGATGCCTTGAAGAGATTAGAACAAGAATCGCCATGGCAAAAGTAGCCTTTAGCAAGATGAAAAACATATTGATCAATAAAAAGATGTCAATTGAAACGAGAAAAAGAGTGTTGAGATGCTACATTGAACCTGTACTTTTGTATGGATGTGAAGCGTGGACAATGAGCAGTCAGGCTGAAAAACATCTGATGGCTGTAGAGATGTGGTTTCTGAGGAAAATGCAAAGAATACCATGGACAGCCAGAAAGACCAATGAACAAGTCCTTCAAGAAACAAATGAAGATCGTAAATTGATTAGAGAAATTAGACGTAGACAGTCAAAATTTTTTGGGCATGTTATGAGAAGAAATGGATTGGAGAATTTGGTGACAACTGGTAAGATCGAGGGGAACAGACCAAGGGGAAGACCTAGAAGCAAGTACCTGGATGGCTTGGCTTTGTGGCATGGTCGAGACAGAAACACGGAGCTGATCCACGACTCTGGTGATCGAGTGAAATGGCAGAACATGACCGCCCACGCTTACCGGCATGGCACATGATGGATGGATGGATGAATACAAACAGGAAATGTTTACAAACTAGCATTAAAACAGCAAATACCGTGATACCAGTAAAAGTAAACAGAAAAAAAACAATATGAATAATCGACATCTCGTCTGTTTACCGATATACAAGCTGATATTAATAATTGTGTGCCCTGGCCAACCTTACTCTGTTTGTCCGCGGTAGGGAAATCGAGGAGAAATCCCATGGCCACACACACTGTAACATACGATTGTGATGCATATGCATTAATAATATTGTATTCTCTCTAGTCTATATATCTATCTAACTACCTACCACTATCTGTCCGTCCGTCCGTCCGCCTGCCCGCCTGCCTGATTGTCTGTCTGTCTGTCTGTCTGTCTGTCTGTCTGTCTGTCTGTCTGTCTGTCTGTCTGTCTGTCTCGCATTCTCTTAATGTAGTTGCTCTGAGTTTACTGGATTTATTCTTTATTTCAGGGTTTCGGATGCTTCTGGGATGTTGGAAATAAACGAAGTTGGTTGTACGCCTCTAACAAAGCAGCAATTAGATTCCAATGTACTATTTGCTATACGTTGTTATTGTTATCTTGTATTATGTCCATCCATATGAAACTATTCATTGAATTATCAGAATTTTGTGTGGTATAGTGTGAAATGTATGGTAGGGAGGTTGTGTGTATAGTGGATAGACGAGTGCTAAATATGGTGACAAAAGTTCACCACCAGTAAAGTAGAACAGACAACACCATATAATATAATATAATATAATATAATAATTGAATTACTAAATTGTGAAGCTCCAAGTAACATTTTCCCACAGGAAGAGGTTCTAACATGCGAACCACAAATTGAAGAACCTACATTTGAAGAAATCCTATATGTAATCACACGACTTAAAAACAATAAGGCAACTGGGACTGATGGAATTGCTGCTGAATTTATAAAGGCAGGTGGCCATGCATTACATCTAAAGCTATACGAACTAATAATAAAAATCTGGAGGACAGAAGAATTACCCAATGACTGGAAAGAGTCATTATTGATACCTATCTTTAAGAAAGGAGACAAGTTCCAATGTGGAAATTATAGAGGAATATCACTACTGTCCACAAGCTATAAGATACTATCCGCAGTATTACTAAATAGACTAAAACCATATTCAGAAGACATATTAGGTGACTACCAGGCGGGTTTTAGACAAAACAGATCAACAATAGATCAGATATTTATCTTACGACAAATAGCCGAGAAACATTGGGAATATAAAAGAGATCTCCATAACATTTTTGTGGATTTTAAAAAGGCTTATGATAGTGTCCATAGGAATAATCTATGGAATGCTATGCAGGAATTTGGAATACCAAGGAAGTTAATCAACATGACCAGACTATGCATGGTAGATACTTATAATATAGTAACATATAAAGGCAGGAAATCAGACCCTTTCCAAATAACATCTGGCTTGAAACAGGGTGATGCACTATCGCCGCTACTCTTCAATCTGGCTCTAGAGAAAGTTGTAAGGAAGATAAAGGAGGAATGTGATATTGGAGGAACATCCAAGCTGCTTGGTTATGCAAATGATATAGATATTATAGGGCAAAGTGAACAAAAGTCATTGGAAATATTGACTCACTTAAAGGAAAAAGCCCAACAGATGGGGCTGGTTATCAACCAAGATAAGACAGAATATATGGTAATTTCAAGAGACGGAATGGCTAAAAACTCTGGCCACATACAAATAGATAATATGACCATTAAAAGAACGGAAACATACAAATACCTGGGTACAATCTTCAACTGTTCCAACATCATAAGGGAAGAAATACAAACTAGAATCAACTCTGGAAATAAGATATACTATGCACATCTACTAAAATCAAAGGCGCTATCTCGTAACACCAAAATCACAATATACAAAACACTGATCAGACCAGTTGTGCTGTATGGCTCTGAAACCTGGAGTACAACGAAAGGAGACGAAGCCTTGTTACAAACCTTTGAGAACAAAATTTTAAGACGCATCTTTGGACCCATTAGGGATACACAAAGTGGAGAGTGGAAAAGAAGAAGTAACAAAGACATTTATGATCTGTTTAAGTCCCCGCTAATCACTGGTATCATGAAGGCTAATAGACTACAATGGCTGGGGCATATAGAAAGAATGGAAGATAATAGGGAAACAAAACTCGCTTACACTCAGGAAATAAATGACCGTAGACCCCGAGGTAGACCAAGAAGACGGTGGAGAGATAATACGTATACAGACCTACAAGCACTTGGAATCAACGACTGGCAAGAGAAGGTCCACCAGAGAGACGAATGGAGACGGATTGTATTTGCAGCAAAGAACCTCAATGGCTCGGAAAGCTGAAGAAGAAGAAGAATATAATATAATATAATATAATATAATATAATATAATATAATATAATATAATATACTGTGGTATAATGTGATATAGTTGAGTTGGGTTGAGTCAAGAACAGACATCACTGCACTCAGGACATTCCCATACATGCTCAGTCCCCTCGTTCAACAGCGAGCGAAGAGTCATACTACTAATCGTTCCCACCGCTATCTGATTAAATGTTCTCCTGGTCTTCCCCCTTAGTTTTGAGATTCTTCCAGAACCCCTGCGATCCCCCGCAATCTCATTCTTTCTACATATGGGTTCTCAATCTGTTCCTCCGCATTCTCCACTTGGTCCCACAAGCGCACGACCACCTCCCCCTTGTCCATAGGCAAGATACCACCAAGAGGTGCATTCCCTGCTAGCCTATCAGCCTGTTCATTACCCCGTACACCCGCATGGCAAGGGCAAAATATCCATATAATTCTCACAATCTATGACCTCTGAAGCGACGAGAGCCACCAGAATGCCGCTGTTACTGCCCCTGCCTCCATTCTCATGCTGGAGGTCGTAGTCTCATATGCCAGGCTCTCCTTTTTCAAGACACGCCCATTAGCCTTTGCACCAAAGCCCCAGCCACTAAGTTTGTTTCTCACCACTGACCAATCGGTGTCGATGACTATGTCACCTTGATGTGTGTCGCTCTGGATCAAGCTGTTGTACTTCAAACTCAGTGCGGCCCGCTGCCCATTCTCTGCACTCACGACCCAGTGTTATTATTACATTTTGCCAGTCCGTCATGTCATCCGGTACTTCAACCCACTCTCTTTCACGATTGATGGTCTCTAGATCACACACATGACTTATAGAAATTTCTGCCTGTGCCATCCAGGACCTGCCTCCTCTTAGTCTATGACCCTTAACCATATCCATTGCTGCATGCAGCGGGTGATCCCTGTCTGCCACAAATCTCAGGTACCATTTGACCTGAAGGACCCTATGCCTATCCGTCATTGTAGGTAGCGCCAGGATATGCCTCATGCAGATAATTGGTGTGTCCTTTGTGAACCCCAGGATTAACCGCATGGCAGCATTCTGTATGCGCTCCAACCTTTCAAGCTGGCTTTTTGATACCGTCAGCAGCCCCAAACCATACTCAATGACATAAATTATTAACTGTTCAAAGAGCCTGTACAGCATCCTCTGATCTACCCCGGTTGCTGCCATAGCCCTCAATGCATTAAGTCCCCTACCAGCCTTCACCACCAAATCCTCCACATGATCCTTAAAAGACAAACACCTGTCAAAGGTGATACCCAAGTACTTCAATTTACTCTCTCGACTAAGAGGACATGCATTCAACATTATACCTGGGACGTTTGTCTTGACGATCCGGTTATCCAAGGAGTACCACACAACCGATGCCTTGTCTTGGTTTAAAATGGCCCCTGCGTTCCTGCACCACTCCGTCACCTTCTCTACCACCACCTGTACGTCTTTCGCCAAACTGCCCCTGTATCTGCCCTGTCTGTACACCAGCACATAATCTGCAAATGTCAAGATTCTACCCACACCTGGTGTCTCAATAGCTGCGATTTTGCTTGTGTAGACATTAAAGAGCACTGGGGACAAGGCAGATCCCTGCGGCAACCCAGGTGTAATAGTACAGGGGTCAGAAATCCAGGAACCCATGCGCAGTGCAACCTTACGCTCATAAAGGACTGCCGCAACCCATCTAACAAAGCAAGGGCAGACCTCCATGTCCAACAGTGTGTGTATTAACCGATCATACCTAACCCTGTTATACGCATCCTCCAGGTCAAGAGCTACCACCACTGTCTCCTGGTAATCATGGAAGTCCTCGTAGACATCAAATGCAAAAGTTGCAGGATTGGCTCAGGTGTCCTTTCCAGGCCGGTAGCTCCCGAGTCCTTGGGGAAGCAGATTCCAACGTTCCAAATGTTGCTGGAGCCTATGTGATATAATGTGATATAATGTGATATGATGTAATATAATATAATATAATATAATATAATATAATATCAATCAATCATGTGCCATGCCGGAAAGCGTGGGCGGTCATGACTCTCCATTTCACTCGATCACCAGTGTCGTGGATCAGCTCAGTGTTCCTGTCTCGTCCATAATATAATATAATATCCCTTGAAACAAGTAAAGAGCTTCAAGTACCTAGGAAGTATAATATCATCAAATGGCAGATCAGAAGACGAGATCGAAAATAGGTGCAATAAGGCAAATCAACTCATTGGACAAATGGCACCAATACTAAAGAACAAACATGTATCAATAACTACTAAGAAAGCACTTTACAACACAATCTTCCTACCAACTCTGTGCTACCAATGCCAAACCTGGACAATGACAGAAAAAGAGAAAAGAAAAATCACAACAACAGAAATGAGGTTCCTGAGAAGAATACTCAACGTATCAAGAAGAGATAAGATCAGAAATGAAGAAATCAGGACTAAAGTGGGGGTTAAAGCTGCTCTAGATTTTATTAGAAAGCAGCAAGTCAAATGGTTTGGCCATGCAAGTAGGCTACCAGTCAACAGCATGCCACAACAAGCAATGATGTACAGACCAGATGGAAACAGAGGAAGAGGCCGACCACGTAAACGTTGGACGGAGGGAATAACAGAATCCATGGGAATGTCGATATACGAAGCCCATAACCGGGCACACTCACGAAGTTTATACTTCACCTCGACACAGCAAGGTACAAGAGGAACATGATGAGATGAGATAATATAATATAATATAATATAATATAATATAATATAATATAATATAATATAATATAATATAATATAATATAATATAATATAATATTTATTAATATAATATAATATAATATGAAACAAAAAGCTAATTGAAGAGATATTCTTCTTTTCTTTTGTCTCCCCCTCCTCCTCTTCCTCCTCCTCCTCCTTCTCCTCCCCCTTCTCCTCCACTTCCTCCTTCTTCTATCTTCTAAAATCAATAGGAAGAAATATATAATCTTATTATAACCGTGAAACAAGCAAATAACCATTTTACATGCCTTGGGACCTGTTGGGATATAGTTCTAATCTCGTATAATAATAGACCAATATGCACTGGATGGGTGGTGTGGTCAGAATCACGTGTGATGTGGTCAATGTCATGTCTGCGCCTTCGCTTCCAATTACATTTATTGGCAACCATTTTAGGCTGAATCGACCTAAGAATGTTTGTTTAAACACCTTCTCGATGGGGATACGAATACATACATAACCACTAGGTAGGGTGTTGTCAACTTGTTCCCAACGTGCAGGTATATATGGGTTTAAACGCTGTTGTTTTTGTAGATATTTCTGATTGATCTTGTCTTTATCAAATGCGGGAAAGTCAGTTAGTAACCTGAATTTTATTATAAAGTGCATGGGAGACTATGGTAGCGGAAAACCTGGTTCGTAAACAATGCACATGTAGGGGTCTTGAGGATCAAGCAGTCGGCGCGTGAGTAATACTAATTACAAAATGGCTGTTCCACTGTCGACACGCACCGTGGAAAAACAACCAGGTGTTATTCGTTTTATTGTTATCAGAGAGTGTTAAACCTTGTGAAATCTACGGAAAAATGATGATTCAGTATGGAGACGGTTGTTTGAGCCAGAGGAAAATGTGGAATGGAAAGCGAGATTTCAAAACGGAAGACAAAACGTCATTGATAGTAGATTGTAGTGGGAGACCTGCCAGTGTCATGCTGGCCAACCTTTATGAAATCAAAGGCCCTATATTGGTGCATATTCAGGAAAGGGATGAAACTATAACTTGTGTATACCGCGGCATCCTGGTGAACCACTGAAGATTGTGATAGATCGAAACGCCGGGGGATTCTCTCACAAAATAGAAGAAGGAGAAGGGCGAGTACGAGGAGTAGGAGGAGGAGAAGAATGAAGAGGATAAGGAGAAACATAGAAGAAGAAGAAGAAGAAGAAGAAGAAGAAGAAGAAGAAGAAGAAGAAGAAGAAGAAGAAGAAGAAGAAGAAGACGAAGAGGAAGAAGAAGAAGAAGAAGGAGAATTTCGATGAAAGCTGTTCACCATCATTATGTAACGTAGCAAAAATGCTAACATTTACCGTCGCTTGTTATGTAATTTGTGAATAGCACATTAAATAGTGAATAGTAATTTGTGAATAGAACACTATCACATATTTGTGTTTATAAGCAGTGTATTTTTCTCAGGACTGCTTTATTCTTGACTCTGGCCCAAGCGGAATTTTTGCATGGATAGGCAAAAAGTGTACACAGAACGAAAAAAAATTAGCGTGGAAAAATGCTACGGTAAGTTAAAGACGTGTCCTTAATTAAATGTGTGTATCGTCCTGTGCATAGCATGTGATATATGTCTATATAACAATATATTGCCGTGGTCTTGATTAGGTCAAAAGCTAATTAATTTTCCTGTCAGGAAAGGCTGTCGAACACGATTAACTTATGATAAAACCTGCCTTTGTTAATTAGTCTCAAATGCCACTTGATCTTATATTAACCCACTATAGGACTCTCAGTATTAAAAACCAGGAAAATGTATTAGTTGTATATATTTAGAACTAAGATCTGTTTTCCCTGTACAGTGACAGTATTTTCAGAAATATTGAAGACATGGAAGGAATCAACATTGGGGGACGATGCATCAATAACATTAGATATGTAGATGATAGAGTCTTGATTGCAGACAATGAACAGGACCTGCAAAATTTAGTAGATGCGGTTGTTACACACAGTGAACAACTAGGGTTAGAATTAAATTGTAAAAAGACACAGATTATGGTCGTCACTAGGAAGAACGAAATACCACAATGTAATATACAAGTGCCGGTCTCTCTGGCTGTGGGGCTACAACACTTTCTCTCTGTAATCCCGTTTATCACGCAGAGTCTCGTAGCGGAGCGAGAGCTGAGGCGGTTCGACCCCCGCTCGTGACTTGCGGGATACTGAGCCGGCCGCTCAGAAAGCAATGGCAAACTACTGAGCGTAATCTTGCCAAGAGATCAACATACAGCTGAAAGATGCTGGTGTTGACAGCTAAGTCCTGTAAAGGATATGCTAAAAAAAAAATAAATATATATTTATACAAGTAAATGGGAATATTCTTCAACAAGTGAATAGGTACAATTATCTCGGAACAGTAATAATATCTGATGGGCGATGCCTTGAAGAGATTAGAACAAGAATCGCCATGGCAAAAGTAGCCTTTAGCAAGATGAAAAACATACTGACCAATTGTCAATTGAAACGAGAAAAAGAGTGTTGAGATGCTACATAGAACCTGTACTTTTATATGGATGTGAAGCTTGGACAATGAGCAGTCAGGCTGAAAAACATCTGATGGCTGTAGAAATGTGGTTTCTGAGGAAAATGCAAAGAATACCATGGTATCCAGAAAGACCAATGAACAAGTTCTTCAAGAAACAAATGAAGATCGTAAACTGATTAGAGACATTAGACGTAGACAGTCACAATTTTTTGGGCATGTTATGAGAAGAAATGATTTGGAGAACTTGGTGACAACTGGTAAGATAGAGGGGAACAGACCAAGGGGAAGACCTAGAAGCAAGTACCTGGATGGCTTGGCCTTGTGGCATGGTCGAGATAGAAACACGGAGCTGATCCACGACTTTGGTGATCGAGTGAGATGGCAGAACATGACCGCCCACGCTTACCGGCATGGCACATGTTGGATGGATATATATATATAGATATATATATATATATATATATATATATATATATATATATATATATATATATATATATATATATATATATATATATATATAAGCTAACAAATTACTTAGATGTTAATAATATACCAATGAAAAATATAACATCTTGTGCTGCACATGGTGCCCCAAATATGAAGGGGAAGAAAAATTGTTGATAAAAATTGATGAAAGATGAGAATCCAGAAATGCTTTGTGTGCATTGTGTTATTCACAGAGAAAACCTGGTAGCTAAAAACATTTTGCCTGTTCTAAATGAAATACTAAATTTAGTTATAAATGGTATCAATGCTATTAAAGCTAGTGCCAAATGAGAACATCTCTTCAAGTTATTTTGTGAAGAACAAAATAAAGACCATGTGAGTCTCATATCTATCAGGTCGGCTTGATATTGTTGATTTATACCACCGGTTATGGTCTGGCGTCTCTGGAAGCGGCGACGGATCGGTTTATGTAACGTGTAGGTATCCTGATGACGTAACCATTTATCGATTTTCTTCAGATTAGTATTTTTTTTTAAGGCTGTGGCTCCACCATAGGCCCCCGGCTTCTTAGGGTCATAGTAATACTTTCTTAATTGCGCGGCCATTTTTCCCATTTGGGGGTAGGTATCCTACTCTTCTTCTTCTCCCTGCTTCGCCTGAGTTTGTAAGGTGGTGTGGTCTCGACTGTTTTGGGGTCGATTACTTGAGTTTTAGCCGGTTGAATAGGTGTTGGTTGAAGAGGTGTTGGTTGATGAGGTGTCTCGGCTACTGGTGTCGGTACACTGGTGACTTCAGGTTGTTGTTCCTTGATATCCACTAGTCCTAGAGGCTTGTTTCTGTACTGATCAAGTCGATTCAAATACCGCTGTAGTGTTTGGTGATACGCTCTGGCCTTGTCACGAAGTGGTAGATCTTCTGTTTCCAGAACTTGTTGCATCTGACGATCCAAATCATGTAGACTATCATTTAGTGTGTCAAGTGGTACATAGGGTTTTTCTAGCAACCGGGGATCGATCAAGATCATCTTCTTGGTCATTACAAACCCACCACGCTTTTCAACACATTTAGTATGGGGCCTAGTAAGGCGCCTATGAAACCACCTTGTTGCAGAATCTCTTTCCTTTTCTTGAGCGATAATTTCTTATGCGTGAGTGCTCTCAGACTGTCTTTGTGTCGTTGGAGACGCTTCTTCTGAGCTGATGTCAGGGGAACATTACCTTTTAAAACGTTGTGACAGCATTGGCAAATTTATTGGACGAGATCCGGGGAAGCTGATTTCATTACTGCCTTCACAGTGGCTGGGTTGGTCTGACCCAAGCAGCGTAACATACCCTCGTTACGTTTAAGTCGGTTAGTCATGTTATTTGGGGACGTAGACGACTTGATGCTGATCGGGGAATATATGACTTTGTAAGCGGAGCTGATCCGGTGTTTCCTGTCTCAGGTCAAATAACAAATACCCGTGTGGAGCCGATGTCGCGTCTTTAAAACTCTCTTGGACATATGACACACGTCCTGGATACATCCGTATGGCCAGATTCGTAATCTGAGACCCGTCTCGAGGATTCTTAAACACCACTAGATAGTGCGAATTCAGACTGATAGTTCTTTGTTCTTTATTCTTACCAAATAGGTTCTGTACTATATACTAACACTGAGGTTGCGATGATGACTGCCTTTAGTAAATAATGTAGTCACTCTGTCATCTGTCTCAGACATTAGATCATCTATGACTACTAACCGACGTCTATCCCCTGTCCATTTTTCCACACCCGGCAGACCTTCGTTAAATTGAACACCCTTCATATTTTCATAGATGGGTTGCCATTCCCCATAGCACCATATAATTTCCTCTGGAAGAGGGTCTACCATGGCTGGTAGATGGACCAAGAACCGTTGGACAAAGACGGTTTACCACTCCCCGTTGGGCCCGCAATCAAGGCTGTAAAAGGATGTTTCCACCTAGGATCCATGCGTATTAATAACCAATTACCTAGTCGCATTGATGTTTATAAACGCATCGGGTGATAGTATTAGACCATTTGACGACCAACTGCACGTCAGTGGGTCTCTGGTAGCTATCATTATAATAATGACACAACCAATGGCCGACTTGAAACATTTTCACACCGAGGTGGTGAGTATGGCGTTGAGTATTATTAGTTCCTACAAAACCACAAAGACCAATAACTCGAGATTGTGTCGTTTAGTTCATCAGATAGCCAACCAATATGATTTGTTATTCACGGGACTAGAAGTCCGTATCAAGCCCGAACACGTTTTCCCGGTCTTTGTTTCAATCGCTGACGAATTCTTTGCCGATAACGTCATCAACTATGGGAGAATAATGATGGTTTTTACACTTGGTATGCGTCTGGGTAAGCATCTGGTTAATAATTCTTACAATACAGACGTGAATGTCCAGGACCTGGAGGAAAGCTTCGATACATCTGTAGGCACGTATATGACTGATAAACTACATCCTTGGATACTGCGATACAGTGCTGACTGTGATACGGATCATTCTTTGGTTGTTGCAAGGGTTAGACTGAGACCAAAGAGAATCTACACAGCTAAACACAAATCTAGCCCCAGGATTAATATTATTAACACTCATGATCCTGAAAAGTGCTTTCAGTTTCAACGCTTTCACTGATACACCAGAAAATTGTACAGTAAATGAAAAGTGGGGTCAAATTAAGGAAACTCTTTATAAAACTGCCGTAGGGGTTTACGGCACTGTGGATCATAAGAGGCAGGACTGGTTTGCGGCTAACAGCGAGACTCTGCAGCCCCTGATTGATAAGAAGAAGACAGCTCTATTAAGAAACAAGGAAAGACCAACGCGTAACACTCTGAGTGAGCTAAGGCAAGCTAGGAAGGATGTGCAAAAGGCTGCCAGGCAGTGTGCAAATGATTATTGGATCAAGTTATGTGAGTCCATTCAAATCGCATGTGATAAGGGAGACATAAGAAGCATGTATGAAGGAATAAAGAAAGCCTGTGGTCCAGTGATCAAAAGAAGTGCACCATTGAAAACCTTGACTGGAGAAATCATCACTGACAAGAAACGGCAGATGGACAGATGGGTAGAGCACTATTTGGAGCTTTACTCAAGTGAGACCAAACCAGCGGATGATGCCCTCAACGCCATAGAGGCTCTACCAACTCTTGACCACCTGGACACACTTCCCACCATAACAGAAGTTAAGTGTGCTATAAATGAACTTGCATCTGGCAAGGCTCCAGGTAAGGATGGGATTCCAATAGAGGTTATCAGGAGTGGGCAAGACACACTCACTATACAGATCTACCATCTAATAGAGCTATGCTGGCGTGAAGGACAAGTCCCACAGGATTTCAAAGATTCAAGCATCATAACACTGTACAAGAACAAGGGGGATCGGAGCGACTGCAACAACTATAGGGGTATCTCACTTCTGTGTATTGTTGGAAAAGTATTTGCCAGAATTGTTCTGCGCAGACTTCAAGTCCTAGGAGATCAAGTCTACCCCGAATCACAGTGTGGCTTTCGACAGAACCGGTCTACCACTGATATGGTATTCTCATTGCGACAAATGCAAGAAAAATGCCGTGAACAGCATCAACCACTGTTTATTGCCTTCATCGACCTCACAAAGGCATTTGATTTGGTCAGTCGTGAGGGTCTGTTCAAGGCACTAAAGAAGATTGGCTGCCCACCAACTCTTCTGTCCATTGTGGAATCGTTCCACACAGGCATGAAGGGTATAATCAAGTTTGATGGTGCAACTTCTGAAGAATTTGAAATCAAGAGTGGAGTTAAGCAAGGTTGTGTACTAGCTCCCACCCTCTTTGGAATATACTTTTCACTTCTACTGAAATATGCATTTCGTGATCAGGATGGTGGTATATACATTCACTCACGCTCAGATGGCGGCCTCTACAATGCTCAGAGATTGAAGGCTAAGACCAAAATTAGGAGGGTACTGATCAGAGAGTTGCTTTTTGCAGATGATGCTGCAGTTACGACCCACTCTGAGGAAGAATTGCAATGTCTACTATCTGCATTCTCCAATTCTTGTTCTGAATTTGGTTTAACAATTAGCAAAAAGAAGACACAGATTATGTCACAAGGTGCACATGGGGTACCATCAATCTTTATTGACGACGCTGAACTAGAGATAGTAGACCATTTTACATATCTAGGATCAGTGGTTAATAGCAAATTATCCCTAGATCAGGAAATCAACATCCGGATTGTTAAGGCAGCAACAACAATGAACAGGTTAAGAAAAAGAGTCTGGGAGAACAGGAAGCTTACTGCCAAAACAAAAGTCCTTGTCTATCAAGCCTGTGTCCTTAGTACTCTTCTCTATGGCAGTGAAACCTGGACAACTTACTCACACCAAGAGAACAATTTAAACAGCTTTCATATGCGGTGTTTGCGAAGAATTCTTGGTATTAAGTGGCAAGACAAAATCACAAATACTGAAGTATTGGAAAGATCAGGTTGTGTGACAGTTTATTCCATGCTCAGTCTTCGTAGACTTAGATGGATAGGACATCTTAGGAGGATGGATGATGGTAGAATACCAAAGGATATCTTTTTTGGTGAATTACAGATGGGTAAGAGATCTCAGGGTCGGCCTCTACTACGATACAAAGATGTGTGTAAGCGGGACATGATTGATACAGGCATTGATAATGCACATTGGGAGCAAGTCGCCGCTGAACGTGTTGCATGGAGGGCAAATATCAGAAATGGAATAAAGTCAAAGGAGAAAATTATTGCAGAAAAGTCACACACCAAGCGTTTGAGACGTAAGATGGTGCATGATGGTGGAAATGACCACGTGTTCAGATGCACCCACTGTGAACGGACATTTACAGCGCAAATTGGCCTTATCAGTCACACTCGCTACCGCCATAGTTAAAAGTTATTATGCCTTTTTAAAGCACAAACTATCGTCTGTCAAGACGGCAAGGTGCCAATGGATGGATGGATACTGCGAGGTGGATGGCGTAATTTCTATACTTGGTTGCAAGCAACAGTTGAATAAATACATATCTAAAACATCTCAGTATGTGTTTTTGTTTCATTGTGTGTCAGTGTTCATGTCTCTCCGAAAAGAAGAGGGCAATCACGTGAAAGCCAGCCACTTGAAACAACAAAACAAAAAATCTTGGTTTCAATATTTAATTACCAAAATATATGTGTTCACAACATATTCATCAAAATACTTTGGTGATATAAGAAAAAAATCAATGACATACATGGTTAGTGACAAAAATATAAAACATTGTAGTTGGGGGATGATATGTCACCTAGACATCAAACTATCGGGAACTCGGGCATATGAAAGAGGTAAAAACATATGCCAGCAACTGTCTCTAGTGTATATTTGGTGTCTGTACGTTGTTGCATGGCGTAGGAATGAATGTCATGTTCGTTTACTGTGTTGATAAACTCATCAAAGTCGTGTCTGTTATTTATTAGCGCTGGAAATTCTAAAACAGAAGAATTGTTAAATGATGCATGATAGAATCTAAGATCTTGTCTTAACACTAAATGAAAGCTAAAGTTTATCTTCTTCTTCTTCTTCTTCAGCGTTCCGAGCCATTGGGGTTCTTTGCTGCAAATACAATCCGTCTCCATTCGTCTCTCTGGTGGACCTTCTCTTGCCAGTCGTTGAATCCAAGTGCTTGTAGGTCTGTACATGTATTATCTCCCCACCGCCTTCTTATCTTAAAGCGACAAATTTGGGCTTTGAAAATCTTAAACAACTTATTTGTCCAGTCGATAGACTTTTGTATTTCGGGACTAATAAAGAATGTGTATGTCGATAACCACTTGTTAATCTTGTGATGTGTCGTGATAGCTTCCCAATTTTCTCTATATGTTTGTTGAATATCGGGTGGAAGGATGTGTAGTGTCTCTGGTTCCCTTTTTGGTAAGATGGCCGCTTCGTCGTCTATCAGTTGTTCAAGAATATCCTCGTCTGGCTGTGTCTGAGTGTTAGTTGTGTTGGTTTCAGTTGGTGGTGTCGTCGGGGCTGGTGGTGGTGTCGTCTCTGATGTTGTAGTGTTTGGTGTATCCATAGGCCGGTGATGCTGTGTTCGTATGTGTTTGTGTAGGCCATCGTTCGTATTATACACCTTATCACATAACTGACAGGGGTATTTCTGGTGCTTCGCAGTGTGAATGGTCCGTATGTGGCGAGTGAGGTTATAGTTATCACGGAAGTCTTTGTCGCACACTAAACACGTGAAAGTAGATCTGGTGGCCATATTAATAAACGTGGTGGTAGATGAATACTTTTTTTTTAAAGTGCAAAAATGTTCTGTTGTATACACAACAATATATGTTTCAGTGGTTTATCAACAATCAGATGCCGACGACACGAATAAGGCTCACACCAACCTGTTTCACTACTGTAGCTAGCCAAGTCAGCACGTGAACAATATCTGCCGACGACACGAACACTGGTAAGCGACTCACACCAACCTGTTTCACTGCTGTAGCTACCCAAGTCACCACGTGAACAATATCTGCCGACGACACGAATAAGGCTAACCGACTTACACCAACCTGTTTCACAAATACATCTGTAGCTACCCAAGTCAGCACGTGAACTGGTGTAGAGCGGCTGAGGAGACGCCGTCTATTTTATACACTGGTTCTGCACACGACCCTACATAGCTGACGTGGCAGATGTGTAGACAGGCTTTTCTCACGCCACCCGCCTGCTTCCCTACAAACCGATGACTCACGCTACTACTTAATGACTTTTGCATATGGCACTGATGACGTAGGGGCTTCTCGGACATCCGCGTTCGTTACCAAAAAGGGTATGTGGTTTGTGTAGTTTAGTCTTATGGGACCAGGAAGAGGCTATACTTGTGTATTTGTTTATGGGTGATTGTGTCTGTACTGGTTGTGGTACCACTAGTAATGGTAGGAGATGGATGTGTATGATTGTGTTTGTCTGTTTGGTTCTTTGTGTTCGTATGTCTGTCGTTGAGATGTCTGTGTCTGTACACGTGTGTCTTTGTGTTTGTATGGTTGTAGGTCTGTACTTGTCTGTATATGTCTGTATTTGTGTTTACAGGTGTACGAATGTGTCTTTGTAGTTGTTTATGGATGTGTGTCTGTCTTTCGGGTGTGTAGTTGATGTCTGTGTGTACGCGCAGATGTGTCTGTACGTGGTTGTGTATAGTTGTGATGACAGTAGTAATGATACGACTGTGTCTGTATTTCTGCTCTCTCTGCACATATGTATAGCTGTTGATGTGACAGTAGTAATGGTATTTGCTTCTTTGTGTACGCGTGTCTGTATGTGTTTTGTGTATGTCTTTGTTGTTGTATGCGTGTCTGTCTTTGGGTGTGTATTTGTGTAGTTGATGTATGTGTGTACTTGCAGATGTGTCTGTATGTGAATGTGTATAGTTGTGATGACAGTAGTAATGGTATGAGATGGGTATGCATACTTGTCAGTGTTCATGTCTGTATGTACATATGTGTCTGTATGTGTGTATCAAGTGTGGCTGTCTGTGTACTTATGTTTTGTGTCTGTTTGTGTGTGGTTATGTGTATACTTGTGTAGTTGATGTCTTTGTGCTTGTATGACCTTTTTTGTATGATTTTTACACACCCCACACAAAAAAGAGACTCGTATCTCTAACAACGCACCAGCTAATATTCTTCTCGGTAATATTGGTAGTACTATTATCACTACTAGTGATTCCTCCTCACTTTACCCACCACCATTGCACTATACGTACTTTCCCCTACAATTTAAGTGGTCACTCGACCACTTGACCACTGCTTGACCACTAATTTACCACCCTTTAACCATCACCATCTCGATACAACTACTTTTCCCCTAAAATTTTCTCACTTGACTACTTGACCGCTGCTTGACCACTGGTTGACCAGTGTGTAACTACGAACATAACACCTCATACCCATTACATTTATGACCGCCCCTATATCGACCACTCCTACTTAACCACTAATACCTGGTACCCACCCCTTACCACACACCATATCCATTACACCTTTATAAGATTTCATTTTAGTGAATAAGCTACTATGAACATACTACCCTTTAATTTCACTAAGGCACTAATATCACCCCACATTTATCATCACACATTTATGAACATTTAAAATACCTGGTACCCACCCCTTACCACACACACCATATCCATTACAACTTTATAAGATTTGATTTTAGTGAATAAACTACTATGAACATACTACCCTTTAATTTCACTAAGACACTACTATCACCCCACATTTATCATCACACATTTATGAACATTTAAAACAGTTGGTACAGACACGAACGCCCCACTCTTCCTACTTTCGACTAATTACTTTTACAGACTACCCCATTCCGTCACACCCCGCCCTTGGAAGTTTATACAATACATTTTCACTAGTCTATACATCTCGCCCTCAGCACACGTAGTTGTATAACATTCCAGTATACACCCTTTGACAGGTACCATTCACACGAATACACATAACCAACTTTTACCCCACTCTTCGTTAATTACTTTCACAGACTACCCCGTTCCAACCAACAGATTTTCACTTCAACCAAAAAAATCATACACCCGACCTGGGATTTTCATTCATTTTACCCGTCGCATATTATCTCAGTCGTCCGTGATGGACGAGTGAGAATACGTTGACTTTTACGTTTCCAACAACAAAATATACCCGTCATTTCCCACACTTCAACCCCGCCCTCGTCCGTCGACGAGCTCACACTTCACCCAAAAAATTCATAGACCCGACGAGGGATTTTCACCCATTTTACCCCCCCCCCCCCCCCCCAAAAAAAAAAAAAAAAAAAAAAAAAAAATACTCGTCCGTTTTTAGCCACCACCTCGTCAAAATATTTCCTTCATAAAACCTATACTCGTCCAAGATGGACGAGGAAAAGACGTGTCTAGAGAACCCTCTTTACTACTTGTAATTCTTTTCACTCACTTACTCACAGCTTATTCCGAGCAAAAGTGCAGAGACAAGGAAAAGTATTGATCAAGCACTAAATAGTCTTCTCAGCAAAAAGATAGTAAAAGCTTGCATTTGGATTGATTGATTGATTGATTTAGGAACCGACATCATAGCATTCGGGGCATTCCCATAAGCTCTCCGTCCCCATCTTCAACAGCCAGCGAAGAGTTCCAACACCAATAGTTGCAGTAGCAATCTCATTATATGTCCGTATCGCCTTTCCTCTGAGCGTCGAGCGTCGGCCAAATCCCCTCGTCACTCCTCGCTGCCTCATTCTTGCCAGACTATGGTGATCCATTTGCTCCTCCGAGGTGTACAGTGTTCCCACAACGCCGCAACCACGTCTGCCCTGTCATGCATATTACTCCACCAAGTTTTGCCGAGCCTGCCAAACTGTCCGCCTGTTCATTCCCCAGCACACCGGCATGTCCCGGAGAAAAGATCCAGGTGATGCTTGCCCCCCGTGACCTCCAAAGCGAAGCAAGCCACTCTGCACGAAGCCTGCCTGTCCTCACCCTCCTCAGCATGCTTTCTGAGTCAGTTTCAATCACGATGTGCGTATTTATCGTGTTCTCCATTCAGCGGAAAGCTGCACTGACCGCACCCACCTCCATTCTTAAGCTAGATGTTGTTGTATCATACGCCAGGCTATTTGCACCAAACGTCGATCACTAGCTTTTGCTAAAAATCCCCAGGCACTTCTCCTACCTCTCAACACCGAACAATCTATGTAGATAATCACATCACCCAGGCGAGTATTATCCTGAATTAGTAGCTGGTTTTCCACTTCCGTGGCCCCTGCTGGCCACTCTCTGCACAATCCCGGCTCAATTTTATTATAACTCTGGACAAGTCCGACTGCTCCGCTGGCACTCTGACCCACTCCTCTCCTCGCCTAATGTTCTCCAAGATGCACACCTGTCTGATCGTATCCTCCGCCTGGGCCATCCATGATTTCCCTCTTATCAGTCTCTGACTCTTAACTGCGTCCAGCGCCTCATGCAACGGGTGATCTGTGTTTGCAGCTACTCTGAGATATGCCTTCGCCTGCATCGCCTTGAGCCTACCAGTAACAGTCGGCAGACCAAGGATGTAACGCATACACACTACTGGGGTGTCTCTGGTGCATCCCAGAATGACCAGCATAGCTTTGTTCTGTATGCCTTCTAATTTCACCAGCTGACGTTGTGAGACAGTGTGCAGTCCCTGTCCATAATCAATTACAGAGAGGATCAAGTGCTGGTATAGTGTGAAGAGTATTCTCTGCTCTGTGTTCATTGCAGCCATAGTTTTAAGTTCATTGAATCCCTTTTGAGATCTTGTCACAACAGTCTCCACATGGTCCTTGAAGGACAGACTCCAGTCAAATGAGATTCCCAGATACTTCAATTTGTTCTCTCTGTTGACGCTTCTACCCTTTATCGTGAGGCTTGGGACATCATCTCTCACAATCCTGTTGTCTAGAGATCAACACAAAACAGCCCCCTTTTCTGGCTAGATGGCAGCACTAATTACAGTGCACCAATCAATCACTTTGTCTACTGTCACCTGCAGCTCCTGGGCTGTTAGTTCCCTAACTCTCCTCTTCCTAAACGCAAGAATATCATCTGCAAATGTTAGTATCCTTCCAACCCCTGGTACTTCTTGGTTTGCAATCTTGCTCGTATACAAGTTAAAGAGCACCGGTGAGATTGCAGATTCCTGTCTCTATCCCGTGGTTAAAATATGTGGCTCTGAGGTCCATGCACCCAGACGGAGAGCAACCCGACGAGAATGCAGGACGGCTGTATCCAGTTCACCAACCAGGGATTGACCCCATTCTCCAACAGTGCTTTCATATAAATATAATAGCGTATGCATCCTCGAGATAAAGCGCTGCCGCCATCGTTTCCTGTCTACTCTGAACCCCACATAAACGTCAAAGGCAAAAGTGGCTGCATTTGACCAGGTATCTTTTCCTGTCCTGTAGCTCCCCAGGCCTCTTGGAAGAAGCTTCCCCCTTTCCAAAAGCATTTGCAGCTTAACAGCGACTATCTTCTCTAAAACATTCCCAAATGTATTTTGAAGGGTGATAATACTAAAGCCTCTAAGCATTGAATGATCCTTGAATGGTTTTTGGGAGAGGGATGAGATAGCTATGTAACCAATCCTGCAGTACTGATGCTGTTCTTATGCTCTGGTTAAAGCAGTCAGTCATCTCCTTCAGGTCTACATTGCTCAAAACCTTCATGTGGCCATACCTAACACCATTGGGCCCTGATAAACCTACTCCCTATAGCATCTTTGGATGTTATTGCATGATATGCATTCATCAAAGGCAATAGAATTGAAGAATAAATCAAGAGCTAGCAGAAGTGGAGGCATAGCGTTGCATCATGTTGGCCTGGAATGGCTTCAGGTTTGCTGGTTCCTTCAGGAATTGAAGTTAACATTTCCAGTGTATTAAATTCAAAATATCACACTCAGCACGACAAACAAACACAGGATACCTTAACCATTTCATCCAAGATCGTCAGGTTGATCCTGGAAAGGCGAGCTTACCAGTCTCAGTGAGGAAAAGCCACAGAAATAAAATAAATCTACCACACAGAAATACACAGTTCGACTGGGTTCAAGCCATTTTGAATACTGCGCTGGGTATTCGTTTTGTGGCGTCATCACAGTTACTTTTTGAGTCACGTGTGCCTAAGTATACAATCGGCTCATTAGATTGAGACGCTGATTTGGTATACTTTCAAGATGACAGTGTTATAATTAGACCTGTCAAGTTTGTCCTAGGGTATTCGGTGTGCGAAATGGTGCGATTGAATTGCGTTTACTGAAATGAGGTTGACAAACTTGGCATGATTGCACCAATTATGTTACAATTGTCCACACTGCTATATGCTTGTGAAACCTGGACTGTTTATCAGCAACAGGCTAGGAAATTAAACCACTTCCACACTGTCTGCCTTAGAAGGCTATTGAAGATTAAATGGCAAAGCAAGATCCCAGATACTGAAGTTCTAGAACGAACGTCCATGCCCAGTTTTCACAGTCTGCTAATGAAGAATCAGGTTCGCTGAGCTGGTCACTTAACTCGGATGCCAGATCACTATACGAATTTTTATTTTTTATTTATTTTTTTTTTTTTTAATTTTTTTTTACGGCGGACTGAGTATGAAGTTTTAGAAGTTAGAATGAAAGTTTATAGCGTATAACAACATTGCGAAAGAAAGTAAATACAACATAAATTTTATATTGAATAACATTAACAACTGTGATGTTCATAAATAAATATAATTACAGCTACACGTCATAAAAGCGACATTAATTCACACAATGATGCTCCATTCTGAAGATTCGATTCTGCCAGGAAAAACGATTATGTTTGCCGAACAGTTGTAGAATTTAAAGATAGTTTAAGATTATATCCAGTATTATATCCAGTGTTACAAGTGTGAACAATGAAAGAAAGTGGTAGAAATATTATATAAACGAACAAATAGACTCCATACATAATATAGTTATCAAGAAATATATAGTAGGCCTTACGAAAACACAGCACGGAAAACTATCAGCTATCAAGATAAATTAAATTAGCAGCGATGATACAGTGTGAAATGAAACAGGAACAGTATATTAACTTGAAACAGAAATAATGTCTACACTTATAGGCGCAGTATACTCTACGCTATTTTAGATTACCTTAAAGAAGAAACATTTGAGATGATTGAACAGCAGATTCTCGGAGAAGCAGCTAGAAGTCGTCGTCTACAGTAATAATTTGTTGACATAAGACATAGATCTCGGTATTGAAAACACTTCATCACTTTAGTAACCGGACCAGAGAACAGTCATTACGGTTATTATACAACAACGAGCTACACACGGGACACACCATGGATATTATTTACGGACATTGAAACAGCATTTCATTATATAGAATGGACTACACTTCACTTACAACCTCAACGCACACGAATTGTTTAACGGAATGTCGGACTTTGTAACATCAACACTTCACACTGGACACTGCCTGATTATACACAGATACACTGTATACGTCAGCACAGACAATTTATAGGACATACAGATCAGCCAACTGTATTCTGGAGCATACAGACGCACTTTTCTTCAGTCATTACGGGTATTTTGCAATCACATACCCATTTTAAACTCAAGGTTCAACGTTTACACCACAACCGACTAAGTTTTTTTTCAGAAGTCGGCCACAGACCACTTGGTCTAGGGTGTAGGGTAAATTCATTACACTATCGTTTCGACACAGACAAGAACATCAGTCACTGAGGCACGTGTCATTCCT
Organism: Cepaea hortensis; assembly: GCA_963921405.1. Lineage (NCBI taxonomy): Eukaryota > Metazoa > Mollusca > Gastropoda > Stylommatophora > Helicidae > Cepaea > Cepaea hortensis. The sequence goes on along the minus strand of OY992880.1, from coordinate 74,870,726 downwards.
TCTACTCCTACACTCAGGAAGATATCACTTATCAATTGTCAGTCACCAGCCACCAACAAGAATTTATTTACAACCGAGCATGTCAATTACTCGAATTTAGAAGAACTATACGATACCTTGATCGTCTTAATTGACATTATACGTTCATGGGATGCATTGTGGGTTTATGTGAACTTATAAGGCCAGTATGAATTATTGTTGTCGATTGTAGTAACATTGGTCGTCTGTTAATGAGGTGCTAATTATCTTTGATGACAAAAGTAATTATAAATTACAGTGTGGGTGGTTGGAAAGGGTATTTCTAGAATAATGAATGACACTTAAATATTTTAGAAATCGTTTGGTATTGACATTCGTCAGGTCAATACGAAAATATTTATATTGATCTCACGGGTGACAACACATAATCGTTGTTTTGTTTAACTGTAGTAGTAATAGAAAAGGGAAAAGGTTATTGTCTGTTCTAATCGGAAATATGTATACACGTAATACGTCATTCGTCTTCTGTCAGTTTCTGTCGTTGTTATTTGTCTAATGTTATATATATATATATATATATATATATATATATATATATATATATATATATATATATATATATATATATATTCTTTATATTGAACATATTTCGCATACTAATTTCTGTAGTTTACATATGTAACGTTAGAATAGTTATAGTGCAATAAGAGTGCTGAATTCTGTTGTAGTCGTCAGATTTACACTGTTGATTTTAATTAAGTTATTATTTGGTCAACATTGATACTACAGCATATACTATCGACTCTATCCCTTGATCAACATTATTACAGGTTTGTCGATATTCTTGTCTTGCTTTCCACTTCGCTACTTTGTTTCAGCTAGATAGCTTATTATACCGGGAGGACAAGATGTCTACACTTCAAGATTACATGGAGATGGGGGAGAAGACTGGATTGACCGGCGCAGAACTTAGAGCGTGGGTGAAACAGGAGTTCAGCGATCATCTAATGCAAATTAAAGAAGAAAAACGACTTCAAGCGGCACGTGAGAAGGAGGAACGACAAGATAAACTGGCAGCAGAAAAAGAAGCAAAGCAACTTCAAGCTGCAAAGGAACGAGAAGAATGACAAGAGACGTTAGCTCTTGAGAAGGAGCTGAAGGAAAAGGAGATAGCTCTGGAACGTGAGAAGATAGCGGCTGAAAAAGAGAAGTTAGCAATGGAAAAAGAGAAGATAGCAATGGAAAAAGAGATGAAGGAAAAACAAATAGCCGCAGAAGCAGAGATGAAAGCAAAACAAATAGCCGCAGAGGCAGAAATCAAAGAAAAATAACTCGCATTTGAAAAAGAAAAGCTTGCGACTGAGACACTCTGGAAGGACAAGGAGGTCGTAGGGAGTTTAAAGGTCAAGGCATTGGAAATGGAACGTGAGGCAGAAATAGAACGAGAGAAAATACAATCAAAACAAAGTGATCCAGTGAAAAAGTACCAAGGTCTTTTTCGCAACTTTCAACAAGGCGATGCAGTAAGTTCTTGGATTACTGATTTCGAGGTGTTGGTAAAGTACTATAAGGTACCTGAACAGGACGTACCGATTCTATTCCACAGACATCTTGCGTTGTAGCCTTTAAAGGTAATTGTGTTAATACCTGAGGACTTGCATACCAACTACAAATATATGTGAGATCGTGTTCTTGCACACTTCAGTTTAGATGAGTCGGGTTTACGTACTAAGTTTAAAACACCCCTAAGTCAAACCAAACTTTCCTTGACTTTGTTTCTGAATTATCCTCATGTTTTGATAAATGGATTAAAGCCGCTGATATTGGATCTGATTTTGGGAAAATTCGAGATCTAATAATAAGAGCCAGACTTTTGTCTGCAATACCAGAATCAATGTCTGTATTTTTGGTAGAGAATAAGTGTAGAAATCTGAGTGAAATGGAAACTAAGGTTTAGTGATATTTCAATGCACATAGAGATATATTCGCAAACTGTGCACAACCAGAACTTGTTATAGGTGCGAGCGCTAGATTTCAGAAAGGCAATGGTAAGTTTAGAAAATTTAGCGGTAATAAAAATAGAAATAATCCATACCAGTATTCTAATAGAGAGGGAGACAGACCAAGAAAGGGACACCTATCCAGGTGTCAATATTGCAAATTGTCACACAGACATTTGGAAATGTGTGACCGACACCTTGGGTACACAGATTATCTTCGAGACATCACAGCGAAGAAAAGAAGTAAGTATGATTCCTACAAGAGGAGCATCAAATGTTTCTCGTGTCGGGCATACAGGCATACAAGCAGGTCTTGTCCGATGAAAAATTCTTGGAAGGAAGCGAGTACCGCATACGTATTTTCGAGTAGTGACTCTGATGACTTAGAAGAGACACACGCAGCTATCATACAACAGTATGATGACAAGACTGACAAGACTGTAACAGACAGTCCTATTGACGAATCTGTCGAAACAATGTAGGAAGCCAATGCCGTTAGTATTCAAAATGGCAAACTAAAAGTTCACCAGGCATGGGTGAATGGTGAACCTACGACCTGTATTCGTGATTCTGGGGCTTCAATTGTTGGAGTTGATAAAAGATTGATAAAAACGGAGGACTATACGGGCGAAACAGTTGCCTGCAGAACTTTTGGTGGAACAATTGAAAGATATAAAGTTGCCACGATTACAATACAGTCGCCATATTTTGAAGGCACAATAAATGCAGCTGTATTACCTAACCCTTGTGCCGGACTACTAATTGGGAATATACCCAATGCAAATCAGTACACTCATGAGGAGGCAATACAATGGGAGATTGACCATACGAGAGCTAATGCAGTCACAAGAGTTCAAGACAAAAGACAAGTAGATCAACCTTCTCAGACAGACATTGACAATATACAGAATAATATCAGACTGACAACTGATTTACCGAGTGATCAAAAACATGATCCGACATTACAAACGTGTTTTAAAAACGTACAAGAACCATCTAAACAAGCCAAACGTAGTAATTGGGTATTTTTCTTAGACAATAATATTTTATCTAGACGGTACAATAGGGGTACAACACATTACATACAAACAGTACTCCCAACGAAATATTGTAAAGAGGGACTGAAACTGGCACAGGATTCACCATTTGCGGGTCATATGGGTATTGCCAAAACCACCAACAGATTGTTAACACAATTTTATTGGCCTGGTTTTACCAAAGATATTACCACACATGTACGCTCATGTACATTGTGTCAAATGACCACACAAAAAGGCAAACATCCGAAAGCACACGTTCAGAAAACTGATTTGGCAACACTACCATTTCAGAAAATTGCTATAGATATTGTTGGTCCATTGAACACAACTACTGATCGAGGGAATAGATTTATCTTGACCATGATCGATCTTTGCACTCGTTGGCCAGAGGCTATTCCTCTTAAATACTTCACGAGTAGATCGATATTAGATTCATTGTTAATGATTTTCAGTAAAATAGGATTCCCAAGTTGCATACTATCTGATAGAGGTAGTCAATTCATATCAACAGCTACTCAAGAAGCAATGAAAATACTTGGTATCCCACAAGTCTTTAGTTTTCCTTGGCACCCGATGACAAATGGGGTCAACGAAAATTATAAGAGTTCTTAAGCGAACTCTAGCAAAAGTAGCAGCGGACAGACCCAAAGTTTGGGATATTTTATTACCAGCTGTACTATTTGCGTACCGTGAGGTACCACAATCCAGTACAGGTTTTTCTCCATTTGAGCTGGTATACGGAGCAAATCCGCGTGGTCCATTGTTATTATACAATGATATGCTTACAAATAGGACATATGATTATCCTAAAAGAGAAGCATACGAAATGGTTACGCAATTGAGAGACAAAATCATTACAGCTTGCCAGATTGCAAAATCAGCATTAGGAAAACCTGGAGAAAAGTACAGACAGTACGATAATAGAAACGCCAAGACAATAGTCTTGAAAGAAGAAGAAGAGGTCTGGTTATTACTACCTGATCCTCGAGACTGTTTGGTTACTTCATGGCAAGGTCCATTTAAAGTGATTAAGAAAGTTAGTGATGTAGATTATCGAATAAATGTAAATGGAAAACATAAAGTCTTTCACATAATATGTTAAAACCATATATCCCACGTGATAACAACACATCACAGGTGACGCAACAAATTCCACATAGAATAGCAGGAGCTTGTTGGGTTATTAACTAACAGCAAGAAGACGCTATTAAACAACAGATTCCAACACCGACAGTTAATAGTGACAGTAGTTGGCAATATATACAAATATGTAAAGATTTGTCAACCCAAGACAGAGAAAAAACTTATTGCAGCAATAAAAGAGTTTAGTACAATCTTTTCTGACAGACCAGGACAAACATCACTTATAAAACATAAGATAACTTTACTCTCGAATAACGCAGTTAAAGTGAAACCATATCCTATCCCAATACATTATCTAGAGAAAGTTACTGCAGAGATTTCAGAACTAGATAAAACGGGGATTATAAGAAAATCTATCTCAAACTACTGTTCTCCAGTAGTAATTGTGAAGAAGAAAGATGGTTCATTACGTCTATGTGTTAATTATAGAAAAGTAAATGCATTGACACTATTAGATGCAGAACCAATGCCAAAGCATTGATAAGTTGATTGAGGGCATGGCAAACTCGATACTCTTTTCGAAGATTGACCTCACCAAAGGATATTGGTAAATTCTTATGGATGAAGAGTCGATGCATATTACAGCTTTCAGTACGCCATTAGGACTATACGAATGGGCATATCTTCCATTTGGTCTACAAAATGCACCAAGCACATTTAAGGGTATGATGATAAGATTACTCCATGGAATTTCTAATGTAGCGACTTATATGGATGACATCTGTGTGCATACTTCAGATATTGACACACATGTTAAAATTCTTAAACTGGTATTTCAGAGAATACAGCAACACGGGTTGAAAGCTAAACCAAGTAAAATTGAGATATGTTTTACTGAAATACAATACCTTGGTCATAGAATTTGTAACGGATTTAGAAAAACAGATCCAATGGTGGTTACTAAAATTCTTAATATCAAACCTCCAACAACAAAAAAGGAATTAAGAAGTATATTAGGTCTGATTAACTACTATCAAAAGTTCATTCCTATTGTGCTGATATGACAGCAACATTTTCTGAACTAATAAAGAAAGGTCAGCCTACAAAAATAGTTTGGACAGATGATCATGATAGACTATTACAACAGATAAAAACTCTGTTCAGTACCTATCCTATTCTGAAATTGCCTGATATTTCAAAAGACTTCGTATTGCAAACAGATGCTAGTTTAATGCTATTTCAGCTGTATTACTTCAATTACAAGAGGGAAAGTTACATCCAACTCTGTACTTCAGTAAAAGGTTATCAGAGACGCAAAGAAATTATGCTATTACTGAACTAGAAGCATTGGCATTAATTGAAGGTATTGAGAAATTCTCTAGATATCTACTCGGTAGAAAATTTCTTGTTCTTTCGGATAACAAACTTTTACAGATATTCAAATCTGGTCATCCTAAGAACTCTAGAATTCATAGATGGTCTCTACTCTTACAAGACTATGAATTCGATATCTGTCATATTCCTGGAAAGGATAATAATCTTGCAGATATTCTCAGTCGATTGTAGTTAAATAGAAAGACAGATCTATGTTATAAGTTATTCAATTATATTTAATGTATCTGTTCTTTCATAAATTGTTAGGAAATTAATAAATATATCATCAAATAGCACCTGATTAAAGAATAATGTTTATGTCAATCGGCAACTGTATAATTTATTACTGTTGCCAATATATAGTTTAGCCAAATGGATACATATTTTGTTGATTTTCCATTATTTGGCAGAGTCATCATGACTTGATGAAATAATTTCGATGACACTCGATGGATACTTGGATCCGCGTGATCTTACGTCATGTGCAAAACATTGCGAACATTAAGTATTCATGTAAGGTGTTGTGTGATTTTATAGTGTTGTTCACAAAGACAGGTCGAAACAGAACAAGTTTTCGTAAATTGTGAATTCATAAATGGACAGTGAACGTTCATAATTTAATTTATATAATTAGCGTGGTTAAAATAGTTGATTACACATTAGTTAGTAAAATAGTTAATTTTGTTATATTAATTAGTTATTATCTTAATTAAGATTATATTGGTAATCATCGGTTCATTAGTTAATTGATGAATGTTGAAGTAGTCAATATTCCCAAGATATCCACTCCAGATTGGATCTCTAAAGTTTCTCAAGAGTTTTGGATCGTATACGTCTACCCTACCCACGGATGTATTATGAATAAACAAATATATGAATATGTAATATAGAGGACCAACAACAACGGTCAATGGCAACTGAGATAGATTACTGGGAAACCCATTATTACCCTCGTCCGAAACTCATGGTATTACCTAGAGTGAGGACACACTTGTCTATTAGAACAATTTATGCCATGACGGCACGCGCCACCAAAAGGAAAAAGGGGTTTTCCCTGATGGACACAAAAGTGGACAAACAAAAGGAGAAACCAATGGGAACGTAAAAACGTCATACAATAACAACGAGAGACGCTGTGACACCAAGACACCAAGGCACTTGTGTTTTCTGAGAGCTCCGTGTTGGAATAAGATCTGGACGAAGCAAATGGTTGCGAAGATTCGGCAAGTGAACAGCAAAAGGAGAGGAATGATTTGTTGATGGGAATTCATACAATGAGAAAGACCGGGCCAAGATAAACCTAGACTATTTTTCGGAAAAGGACGACTCAATGATGAATTGGCAAAGGCTGAGCGGCAAGGTTAACAGAGTGGAATCGGGAGCTAATTAGAAGATAAATAAATAAACGCGACAGTTTATATCTTTAGATTGGTTGATCCCATGTTGATTCTGCAGTGCATTAATAAATGCCGAACTGGTAACTCGACTGCCGTCAGTTCTTTTGTGTTGAATTCAGGATTTGAGGTGAGACATTTTCCATTGTTAATTGTTTGTTAACGAGCGTTGCTTTTTGCTATGGATCAGCCCTTTATAAGATTAACAGAGCTGCATTGCATTAAGGCACTATCTTTATCGAAACCCCAGTGCAGGAAATATCTGGTATCAAAAATTCACCACTATGATGGATGTAGTCTTTAATAATGCTAGAGAAATAATACTACTCGGCGACTTCAACATAGACAATAACAAATCAAACAAAACATGGGAAAACATAATAGAGTTATATAACTTCCAACAGTTAGTCAAACAAGCCACTAGAATAACAAATTCATCTGCAACACTTATAGATCATATCTATACTACGTGTGCTGACAACATCACAGAATGTACTGTACCTATTAATGCAATGAGCGATCACTACCCAGTATGTTTCACGTTGTCAAAAAGAGGTACCAAAACTCCCAAACACAAACATATAAGTATAAAATATAGAAATAACAAAAACTTCAATCAAGATGCCTTCTTGCAAGACTTGCTCAACTCATCTCTGGACTATGTTTACCAGCTTCCTGACCAAGATGATGCTCTGGACCACTGGCTGAAGACCTTTCTAAGCGTATTTGATAAGCATGTTCCATTTAAAGAAGCTCGTGTTAAATATCACACTAAGCCCCCGTGGATCACACAGGAGGTAGTTGAACTTATGAGAGACCGGGACAGGGCATATAGAAATAGAGATCTAACTATGTACCGTAGTCTGAGAAACAAAGTTCAATATGTTATTCGAAAGGAAAAGAAAAACTATGTTAAGATCTTAATAATAGGTAAAACCAACACTAAAGATATATGGAAAGCAATTAATACCTTGACAAACAAACACAAATCATCACAATCGTCACCATCAAATCAGGTTACATGTGATCAATTCAGTAGTTTCTTTCAGTCTGACATAAACCAACTGAAGGCCGCAATACCAGATGTGCCTCATGACATATCTTTATTATCATCATGACGACCACTGAAGTATTTACTCATCTCAGTAGCCTAAAAAATAATAACTCATCAGGACTAGATGGAATCAGTAATCGGATCCTTCGCTATGCTGCACCGGCGATTGCGAGTCACTAACTTTTATATACAATCAATGTCTCACCAAAGGTCACTCCCATCAGCCTTTAAAATCGCTAAAGTGTATCCTCATTTAAAAGCTGGTTCATTAGACGATTGTATCATGAGTAATTATAGGCCAAATTCCATATTATCCTCTTTATCCACACCACTAGAAAAGCACATCCACAAAACAACACTAGAGCACTTAGTTCGCCACAAACTAATAGCTGACAGTCAGTCAGGATTTCGGCCAAAATATTCCTGCCATACGGCCCTAACAAACATGATAGAAAACTGGCATCAAAATATTAACAACAATACTCTATGTGGAACGATGTTTATAGACTTTAAAAAAGCATTCGATATGATAGATCATACTATCCTAATTAAAAAAACTAGAAACAATGAAAGTAAGCTTTAATATAGTGACATTAATAAACTCATTCTTATTAGACAGAAAACAAGTAGTATCACACAATAAATCTCTATCCCAAGCTATTACCATTAATATTGGAGTACCTCAGGGATCTATACTTGGCCCTTTGTTATTTGCCATTTATATAAATGATCTTCCCTTATATCTTTCATCGTCCTGCGATTTATTTGCAGACGACTGCACAGTATATACAAACGCTATTGATCGTAATGTGCTAGAATTATCCTTGCAACAGGAAATAAATAGTGCAGTTAACTGGAGTCATGCAAACCGCATGCAAATTAACATTTCTAAAACAAAATCTATGTTAATAAGAACGAGGCAAAGACGTCACACTCTAAACTCGCAGGGAACTCTTCAGCTGCACATTGGTAGCACACCTATAGAAAGTGTAACCGAGCACAAGGCACTGGGTCTTATCATAGATCAAAATCTATCCTTTAATTCCCATGTTCATGCTCTAGTTAAACAAATAGCCAAAAAAGTATACCAACTTGCCAAAATTAAAAACTTCCTCGACGAAAACACAAGAAAGATATTCTATACTTCCCACATACAAACACATATTGATTATTGCTCCACAATCTGGGATGGATGCTCCAAATCAATAACAAAACGCCTTTATTCGCTCCCAAAAAAGGGCAGTGTGTCTAATCAATGGTGATA
>OY992880.1:74839038-74856538 GCA_963921405.1 Cepaea hortensis | reverse complement strand
GAGTGTGAAACATACAGAGGTATATGACTCCTGAGCCATATAGGGAAAATGTATGCACAACTTTTGGAACAAAGAGCTAGACCAATAGTTGAACAACAGTTAAGCAAAGCACAATTCGGTTTTCGGAAAGGTAAAAGTTGCACTGATGCATTATTTACACTTAGACAAATTTGTGACAAAACTATCGAATATAGGGACCAGCAGAATATTGTGTTTGTTGATCAGGAAAAGGCTTTCGATAGAGTAGACAGATACACATTATGGACCATCCTTGAAGACTATGGGATAGAAGGGCAACTGCTAGAAAACATCATAGCCATGTACCACTCGAGCCAAAGTGCAGTAAGAACACAAGAAGGTATATCAGATATGTTCACAGTCAATACAGGAGTGAGGCAGGGATGTGTGCTCTCTCCCCTGCTATTAAATATCTACATGGACAGAATTTCCACACTCCATTGCTCTTTAATATTCATCAACATTGGGTCCTACCCATTCACTGGCACCCACTCATACTTTGTTTATGCATCCACTGGGATTGCCCAGATTCCATTCTGAGACCACTATCACAGGTTGCCGTCCTACCTTCCTGCCTCCGCCCCCCCCCCCCCTGCCCACTCCTTTCAATATACCACTTCCGCTCCAGTTCCTGGGATGCTCACTGAACCGCCACACCCACCGTCACGCCATCATCCTACACCACACTCCCTCGGTTGGGTATAAAAAGAAGACATCGGTGATATTCGAGGTTATATATTATTCGCTCGGAATTCTGGGGTAAGAACATTTTTTCCAATTTTCATTTTCTCTTCATTGTTTTCATTTTTTCATCTTTTCATTCTTCTCGCCCTGTCGTCACGTATTGATGTAGTCACCTCCTTGGCTATATGTTGTGTTTTGTTAATGTGTTTGTTTGCTGATGAAGGCTAATCGCCGCAACGTCTTGTATGTATCGTAATTCTGTTATGTAAAGCTGCACTACACTTTATATAGAACCTGTTTTGCTGTATAGCAGTGAATCTTGGAATGTAAATGAACACATTAAGAAGAACTTGGAAGCAGCAGAGATGTGGTTCCTAAGACTCATCATCTCTCTCATCTCATCATGTTCATCTTGTAGCTTGCAGTGTCGAGGTGAAGTATAAACAGCGGAAGTGTGCACGCTCTTTGGCTTCATGTATCGATATTTTCACTGACTCTGTTATTCCTGCGTCCATCGTTCACGTGGTCGGTCTCTTCCTCTGCCTCCATCTGGTCTATACATCATTGCTCGTTGTGTTGGTTTAGTTTGTAGATTGCTCAGTTATCAGTTATCAGTTATCAGTTGGGGTATCTTCATTGCACTCCGGACATGTCCATAGATGCTCAGAAAATCCCCCCGCGCCTCAGCATATGCATCAGCGTCCGGTGGCTAATAGTGCCAGTTCTGTGTTGGTTGACGAGGCGCCTTGTTTTCCCGATGTACCTCTCGCGTCTGGCCGTGCCGATTCTTACTCCCAAGTCTTTCATCCTGGACAGCGATGTGGATTCACTGACGTCAAAGTCCTCTGTTCTCGCCATATCTTTGAGGACGTTAATAACATCGGCAAGATCCATGGGCTGGCCATCTACAGGGGGTGCAGAGCCAGCCAGTTTATTAGCTCGTTCATTTCCCTCGACTCCCGCATGTCCCGGGACGAAGATGACGGTGACTTTACGGACAACAGACTTCCGCAGCGACTCAGTCCACTGTCTACGTACAGATCCAGCTTCGACCTTCTGAATCATGCTCATTGAACCACTTAGTACACACACGTTGGTATAATGCTGTGATTCCAGCCATATGAAAGCTTGTGTAACTGCCATCACCTCCATCGTCATGCTGCTCGTGGTCATAGAGTGGGCACCACTGGATTCTTTAACGGTTCGGCCCATTGAACGGGCTGTAAATCTTCTCTGCTGCTTTACAACAGATCCATCTGTATAGATGAGCACTTCGGGGCTATCTGAGTGTTAATAGATGAGCGCGTTAGTGGTATGTTACGTCCTAACTAATCCCCAAATTAGGTGCAGCACCTATATTTTTTACTATATAAAAAGTCTATCACCTCAAGCAAAACGTAACAAAACTGCACCTACAGCGACCACATTTTCAAGGGATGCAACTCATGAATAAACAATCCTACGTATTTTTGCACTGTTACTTCCCTTTTTGTGTGATAAATTTTGTCTTTAAAAATGTAATAACTACTGATAGTATTGATTGTAGTGAGCGAGATTGTAATCATACTAGTGATGTTGTTAAGGTACAGTGCTCTTCCTCCTCGTTTTTTTCTCGTCTTCTTTCTTTATCTGTATTGGGCATAAAAATATCATCATTCCGTTGGTGATGTGTAACGGATATGGTTACAATGCATTTCCTCAGGGTGGTCTAGGGCGGGCTGGCGTGGGGATGGAGGCTCAGGGGTGGAGTGCGGGTGTCGGCGTGTGGGGTGGGGCTAGGTAGTCGAACCTCGGGTCGTGACAGGTGTCATATGAAAATCGTAATAGGTAAACATGTATATATGGCAGGTATATGATCTGTAGAGGGTCGTAGTACCCACCAAACCCACCAAAATCAATAATATCAGCCATCTTTACTTTTTAAGGTTTTCATTTGTATCCCTATGATGATAGTGAATAAGCCACCGTGACACTCTACAGAGCACTAATGACTGCTACCCACCCCTTACCATCGAGTTTCACTAAGCTATACCCTCTACAATCAATAATATCGGTTATTTTTACTTTTTAATGTTTTCATTTGTAGCCTTGTGATGATAGTGTATACACCACTATCACCCTCTACAGATCACTAATGACCGCCACCCACCCCTTACCATTGAATTTCACTAAGATATACCCACTAAAATCAATAATATCGGCCATCTTTATTTTTTAAGGTTTTCATTTGTAAGCGGTATGATAATAGTAAACAAGCCACTGTGACACTCTACAGATCACTGATATCCGCTACACACCCCTTACCAACGAATTTCACTAAGCTATACCCGCTAAAATCAATAATATCGACCATCTTCACTTATTAAGGTTTTCATTTGCAACCCGTCTGATGATAGTGTTTACACCACTACGACCCTCTATAGATCACTAATAACCGCTACCCACCCCTTACCAATGAACTGCACTAAGTTATACCTGCTACAATCAATATTATCGGCCATTTTTACTTTTAAAGGTTTTTATATGTAACCTGTATGATGATAGTGTATAGGTCACTACGACACTCTACAGATCACTACTAGCCGCTACCCACCCCTTACCAACGAATTTAACTAAGTTATTCCAACTACAATCAGTAATATCGCCCATTTTTACTTTTTAAGGTTTTCATTTGTAAACCGTATGATGATAGTGTTTACACTACTATGACCCTCTACAGATCATATACCTGCCATATATACATGTTTACCTATTACGATTTTCATATGACACCTGTCACGACCCGAGGTTCGACTACCTAGCCCCACCCACACGCTGACACCCGTGCTCCACCCCTGAGCCTCCATCCCCACACCGGCCCGCCCTAGACCACACCGAGGAAATGCACTGTAATGGAATGATGATATTTTTTATGCCCAATGCAGATATAGAAAGAAGACGAGAAAAAAAACGAGGAGGAAGAGCACTGTACCTTAACAACATCACTAGTATGATGATAGTCTCGCTCACTACAATCAATACTATCAGTAGTTATTACATTTTTAAAGACAAAATGTGTCACACAAAAAGGGAAGTAACAGTGCCAATATACGTAGGATTGTTTATTCATGAGTTGCATCCCTTGAAAATGTGGTCGCCGTAGGTGCATTTTTGTGACGTTTTGCTTGAGGTGATAGACTTTTTATATAGTAAAAAATATAGGTGCTGCACCAAATTTGGGGATTAGTTAGGACGTAGCATATTACTCGCGTTAACCTCTGCATTGACAGCGGCAGGGTTCTGCTCTCTGCACCGTCTGTCGAGTGTGATAATGCAGGAGAACGTGCACTTAAAAGCTGGAGGCACCGGCACCCATTCCTGCCGGGATTGATACTGGTAAGACTGCAGACCTGTCTGACGACATCTTCCGCCCGACCCATCCATGATTTGCCCCTCTTTAGCCTGTCACCCTTTTCTCTGAATATAGCGTCATGCAGAGGATGCTGCTCATCTGCACTTATTTTTAAGTATGCACGAGCTCTCCATATCTTGATCCTGTGTTCCATTGTCGGGAAGTCAAGGAGGTATCTCATTGCTACACAGCTGGTGTCTCTCGTGCAGCCCAAAATGATGCGCATGGCTTCGTTTTGTACCTTTTCAAATCTTCCAATCTGTGTAGGGCTGACAGTGAGGATGACCAGGGCATACTCGATGCGTGAAAGCACCAGTCCTTGGAACATATGTATTAGCAGTCTTTGCTCGATATTGGCAGTCGCAGACTCTCATTGCTGACAAACCTTTTCGAGCTTTCGTTATGACATAATCGACATGATCTCTGAAGGTCAGGCTACGATCAAGCCTCACGCCAAGATATGTCATTGAATGGGTTCTACTCGAAATGCTCCTATCCATTCTTACTGCAGGCAGGTCTGTGTTCACAATATGGTTGTTTAGGGAGAACCATGTAACCGATGCCTTTGCAGGGTTGACAATGGCATCGGCATCAGCACACCATGAGGAAATTCGATCTAGTTCGCCCTGCGTATCATTGGCAACCGCCTGTCTATCTCGACCCTGTCGATACACGAGAATGTCGTCAGCAAATGACAGAATCCTACCCCTCCCGTCCAACTATTGTTCAGTTATCGGCACCGTATACACGTTGAATAGTACTGGTGACAGTGGTGAACCCTGCGACAATCCTGGACATATCGTTATCGGCTCAGAAGACCAACTCCTGCATCTTATCACCACCTTCCTTTGGAGTAGAACTGCAGCTATCCATCGTACAAGGTGAGGGTGCACTTTCAGTCTGAGGAGGGTTTGCATCAAGTGCTCGAAAGATACTCTATTATATGCGTCCTCTAAGTCTATGGCGGCCGCACATGTCTCTCCTCTGACCTGAAATCCTCCGTAAACATCTTGAGCAAAGACCGCCGCATTCAGCCATGACTCTTTGTTACGTCTGTATCCTCCAGGTGTGGGCGGGAAGCAGCTGAGTTGTTCCAAGTCACAAGCAAGTCTGTGTGCTACAATTTTCTCCAGTAACTTGCCAGCAGTGTTCTGCATCGTAATGATTCTGTAGCCGCTTATCTTGGAATGGTCTTTGTTCGGTTTTGGCAGCGGCAGCAAGTACCTGTTTAGCCATTTTTCTTTGATCTGACCCCTCTGGATACTGGTGTTGAATTCTCTGGCCAGTTCTTCCATGTCATCATCTGATATCACCAGTAGGTCACCATATCGGATGCCGTCTGGGCCTGGGGCAGTGTTAGGTGATTTCTTGAGCATCGCACGCATTATCTCATGTGTGATTATCCATTCTTCGTCTGTCCCGACTTCCTCGCACAAACTGAGAGAGTGTCGTTGTGGTCCTTTGTCTGGCGAGCTCGTCTTTCTGGCCAGTCTGTTCTTTGTAGCGTGCAAGAAGGGCCTTACCTTTATCCGCATCCGACTTTTTCCATGTGAAGTCTGTGGCTTGAAAGTCTGGAGTACCCCTACGTTGTGCAGCACCGTTCATGCTCTTATGGAGGCGCCAGAATGTCGTAAGAGATCGCTCGGAGCACACCTTCCTGCAGAACTCGTCCCATTTCTCGGCCTTGGCCTGTTTGGCGCAGGGTTTGAATAAAGTCATCGTCCTATGGACCTCAGTCTTCAGGTTCGCCAACTCAACCTGTGGCATGTTAGCCTTTCTGGCCCTTTGCCAGTCTTTGACAGCCTGCCTCTTTCCCAGCCATGCCTTCTCGACCTCTCCATTCCACCATGGTGACTGCAACCATCTTTCGTGTTTCCTGCGGGAGGAAGTTTTCTTCTTCTGATCTTGCTTATGGCGTCTTGACCAGTGTTGTCGTACGGGAAGCTATTTGTCTTGTTTCTTTGACTCATGGCCCTGTCTTTCTTGATCAGGATGACACAAGGGTAGTGGTCACTATCGTGGTATCCCAGTGTGCCCCACCGGCACCTTGGTGCAATGGTGGGCGACACCAGAGCCATGTCAATGACGCTGTCAGAGTCACCTGGTCGAGTGGCTATTCTAGTGACCTTCCCATCATTCAGACAGACTAGGGCAAAAGATGCCAGGGCGTCCTCCAGATCTTCTCCCTGTCTATTGGTGATGCAATTCCCCCATTGACTGCCTCTGGCATTGAAGTCCCCACAGTAGATGATATGCCTTTCATCCATATCGAACAAACTCTGCCATTGTCGCAAGTCGACCTTCCCATTTCGGGCATAAACGTTCACGATTACAAGCTGCACTGGCGTCATTATTCTTAATGTCTGCACTTGCAGGGCAACACTGTTCCATGAAGACATATCGATCTCAGACACCAGTATGTTGTCGCGGACCAGAATGGCCTGTCCGAGGTGCCGCCTGTTAAAGAATCCCTGAAATCCCGCGACATTGACTGTTCCGTCGCCGAGTTGTGTTTCTTGTAAGGCTACAATATCGTTTCCGTAGAGTAGTTTTTCGAGAATGGGTCGGCGTTGACTAAATGATTCACAGTTCCAGTACAGTACTCGAACGTTTCCGGTACCCAATATGTCACATTTTAATCGCCTCCTGCGTGCGCCTGCCCTCTTCCCACGCTGTTTCCTTGCCGGTCGTCTGGTCGTCATGTTAGGCTTAACTATCGCCACCGGGCGCCGATGATACGCCGAAGGAAGTCGGGGCGCACGTGCACGAACTCCGTTGCACGGTCCGAACTCCATTTCACCTCGAAAAACACACTTAATTCATAAACATTTCGGAAAAAAAAAAACACGTTCCTTTTTACGGGACGAAGAAATGTCCCGCCATCTTGCTTCAAGGGAACTCCTCTTGTAGATTGCTGTTAGTTGGTAACCTACTTGTATTGCCAAACCATTTGACTTGCTGCTTTCTAATAAAATGTTGCGCCGCTATAACCCCCACTTTAGTCCTAATTTCTTCATTTCTGATCTTATCTCATCTTGATACATTGAGTAGTCTTCTCAGGAATCTCATTTCTGTTCTTGTGACTTTTTCTTTTCTCGTTTTCTGTCATTGTCCAGGTGTAATGTCCCGCGTCCGATACACTCATCTGGAGATTATTCGTACATCCTGCACCCATCTTCTTTTTTGCCTTTCTCTTCCTTTCTTCTCAGGCATATACCTCTCTATTATAGTTCTCTCCAAACTTTCGTGACGTTTCAAGTGACCAACATATTTCAACTTTCTTTGTTTTATCGTCGTTAATAGCTAACCTTCTGAAATATTCAGCTTTTGAAGGATGGATGCATTTGTTCTGTTCTTTTTCCAAGATATTCTTTGAACTCGTCTATAACATTTATATTCAAAGGCATTTATGCGCTGTTCAGTTTTTTTTAAGTAAGTGTCCAGGTCTCACAGGCGTTTGTTGCAATGGGAAAGATGCATGCTCTTAAAAATCTAATTTTTATAGTTCTATCTGTTCCATTCCAGAATGTATTTGTTTGAGTCTTTGAAGGGCAATAGATATTCATCTTTTAATTTCTTTCATTGTGTCACCATTGTTGGTAATCAATGACACAAGATGTTCGAAATTTTCGACCACCTCCAATTTTTTCCCACATTAACATATATTTCTTCCTCCATAGTAGTTTTATCAGTATGCATTATCTTTGTTTTTGCTATGTTAAGATATAAGTTATTATTTTCATTATTCAATTGGGTTGCGGTTTTTAGGTTTTCTGTACCATTCTGCGTTGTAGATAGCAATACTGCATCATCAGTATATCGAATCTCTTGTATATCATGACCATCGATATTTCTTTTCTTCTTCTTCTTCAGCATTCCGAGCCATTGAGGTTCTTTGCTGCAGATACAAGCCGTCTCCATTCGTCTCTCTGTTGGACCTTCTCTTGCCAGTCGTTGATTCCAAATGCCTACCACCGATATTTAGGGCATCTGACATTTCTCATTATGTGTTCGGCGTACATGTTAAACAAATGGGGGGGGGGGGGGGGCAGCACACAACCCTGACCAGGGCCGGATTTAGACTTGATAAGGTCCTAAGCTATTTGAAATATGGGGCCCTTTATAAGTTCAGATATTCTAAGCCAGTGACAAATTGCTCACTCGGACAATATTTTTTGGGTTCCCCACTTTCTTGGGTCGTGCAGGAAGCATTAGCAAGGAAGAAGTGGGAAATCCTGCAACATCCAGCCTATAGTCCTGGTTTGTCATCATGTGATTTTCATTTGTTCGGACCTCTAAAAAAGCTCTCAAGGGGGAACGATTTCACACAGATGCGGCAATGAACGCGGCAAACACTTGGTTCAGTGAACAACCACAATCATTTTTTGCGGACGGCATTTTCCGCCTACCTAAGCAATGGGATGCTTGCCTGAATGTATACGGCAACTTCTTCTGACCAACCCAAGGTGCATAATTCATTCAACTTGAATGCTTTGTTTAATTCTACCACGCCAGTTAATGTTTCTTTTATGCTTTTGTAATAAAGCCATTGGAACGGGTTTCAAATGAACGTCCCTAATAGAAGGCATGGGCCCTGGAACGAACGAAAGAACGAACGAACAAACTTTATTTTCAAAGGGTTAAGAATTGGGCACGCAGGCCCGTCTAACATTCCGCCCTTCTATCACTCTCTTTCATACATTATTTCATTCACACATCATTTAAGGCTAACAGAGAACAGCAACAATATAAAAGATATGCATTATAAAGGCATGGGCAAATTGCGAACATCAAAACTACACGACTCAGTAATATTAGATAATGATAATGATCTGACACTTGTTATTAGCCATGTGGAATATACTGGCCTACCAAAAGGGGACTGGCTGTTATACTAGGGTTTTGTTATTATTATTATTATCTCTATTATTAAAGGGGGGGGGGGGTTAATCCGTACTGAGATAGTGTTCGAATAATTTGCGATTATATGAATAGGGATTGGTGATGTCTTTGATTTCTTGTGGAAGATTGTTCCACAGCTGAGCTGCGGAGTACGTTAAGCTTGTTTTGTATAAGTCAATCCTAGGCTTCTGAATGTGTAATATATTTAAACGTTTACTGTGTCTACATGATATTTACACAATGGCCAAAGGTAATTTGGAGCATTCCGATGCAGGATTTTGTGAATTAGTTTAGCTTTATTGAAAAGCAGGCGTTTGCGGAGTGGTAGTAACTGAAGGCGTTTATACAGGCTAGGATTGTCAGATAAATGTTTGCTATAAATTAGACTCATGGCCCGTTTCTGGAGTGAGTAAAGTCGCTTGGTGTTTGAATTAGAACAACCGTCCCAGATTGTAGAGCAGTAGTCAAAGTGTGTCTGTATATGAGAAATATAGAATAGTTTCCTTGTGTCCTCATCAAGGAAGTTTTTAATCTTGGCGAGTTGGTAGACTTTTTTTCGCTGTTTGTTTAATGAGCGCTTGAACGTGGGAATTAAAGGTAAGGTTTCTATCAATGATTAGGCCTAATGTTTTGTGCTCAATTACACCTTCTACTGGCATGTTATCGATGTGAAGTTGAAGTGATGTGTGTGAGCTTAGAGATTGAAGTCTTTGTCTGGTTGTTAATAACATTGATTTTGTTTTAGTGATGTCAATTTGCATACGGTTTGAATAGCTCCACCTAACTACATTATTTAATTCTTGTTGTAAAGACGACTCCAGTAAAATACAGTTTTCAGCGTTTGTGTACACTGTGCAGTCGTCTGCAAATAGATCGCAGGACGACGAAAGATGCAACGGTAGATCGTTAATATATATGGCAAATAATAGAGGGCCAAGAATAGGGCCTTGCGGTACTCCAATATTGAAGGTAGTGGTTTGAGACAGAGATTTATTACGTGATACTACTTGCTTTCTGTTTGATAGAAAAGATTATATTAGAGTGACTACATTAGGGCCAATTTTCATTGTCTGAAGTTTTTTAATTAAAATAACATGGTCTATCATATCAAATGCTTTCTTGAAATCAATAAACACAGTTCCACATGTTGTTGTTTATATTCTGGTGCCAATTTTCTATCATGTTTGTTAGGGCCGTGTGGCAAGAATATTTTGGTCGAAATCCTGATTGGCTGTCAACAAAAAGCTTGTTGCGAACTAAATACTGTAATGTTACTTTATGGATGTGTTTTTCTGGTGGCTTAGATAGTGATGATAGTAAGGAAATGGGTCTGTAATTGTTCGGGAGACCATTGTCCAATGAACCAGATTTAAGAAGAGGGTACACTTTAGCGATTTTGAGAGCTGATGGAAAGTGGCCTTTGGTGAGACACTGATTATATACATAGGTTAGTGATATACAGATCACTGGCGCAGCACAACGGAGAATCCGGTTGCTGATTCCATCTAACCCAGATGAGGTTGTGTTTTTTAGGTTACTGAGGTAGGTGAATACTTCAGTGATTGTCATTAGCGGTATGTCGGAAAGAATATCGCCGGAGCATCTATTCTCGCAAAACGATGACAGTAAAGATAAGTTGCAAGGAGAATTAGGTATGGAAGCCTTCAACTGGTCTATGTCAGTTTGAAAAAAATTACTGAATTGGTCGCATGTAATATGATTTGATGGTAAAGAATTTCGGAAGTTATACTTGTTTGTCAATGTGTTAATTGCCTTCCATATATCCTTACTATTTGTTTTATCCATTACTAAGTTCTTAAAGTAATTTTTCTTTTCCCGTCGTATGGTATATTGAACTTTGTTTCTAAGAGTACAGTATGCGCTGAGATCCCGCTTTTTATGTGCTTTATCTCTGTCTCTCATAATTTCAAGTATTTCCTGGGTGATCCAAGATGGCTTGGGAGAAGAGGCAGGGGTCTATTTGTTGCCAATGTACAAATGATTCGTTTACTTATGTAGATTTTTTCCGAAAGAAGTACCATCTGACATATTCTACAGGAATTTCTCGCCTTGAGAGGTTACCCCGATTGGACTCCTGTCACACAAGTAGTGGAAGGAGGTGAAACACCTCTCTTTAAACAGTACTTTTCTTTTTGGGTGGACACCAATGCCCAATCAGGAATGGGAGCAGCTCACAGGACAGAGAAAGTGGCCAGTATGTATATTCTTACCGTCTATTTTTAAAATATATATTATGTATAACATGACAAGAGGTTGACGTCCGTATTTTTGATGCCCATTAGTTTCGGATTTATGTAGTCTTAGTAAGGAATGTGTCTATTTTTTGGTTGTGTTTCTTTAAATATGGGCTAAAATATAGAGATCATGTGTTGCCCATGCGGCATGATGCCTATCTCGGCCTGCCTAGTCCACTCCAGAGTAAAGGTAACACCTCTACATCTGGAACAAGACAAGCTGCAGAAGCTGCCGGATCAGCAAAGCAATGCTCTAACTGTCCGCCTGTCGGAGCTTCGATCCTAGACCAGCCGCCAACCAAGGCTTAGGGCCTGGTCTGCCCTGCCATGACGTTTTGTCTTTAGGTTGCATTTCGTACCAGGGTAAGGCTTGTACCCTCCCAGTTGCGCTCTTCCGCCAGAAGCCATTGGCACAATGTGGCCTGTCGGGTTTGGTAAGCGCCGCCCAACGTTCGGCGCTAGCGGAAAGAAGGTAGTACCGTCTACTGTTATACAGTAGCTCAGTCATATCTGACTAAGACCTGACTCCAAACGATGTAGGTCAATATCAGCCTATTAAAAGAGGTGTGAGACAGGGATGTGTAATGTCTCCAGATCTTTTTTCCCAGTACAGTGAAAATATATTTAGAAATATAGAAGATATGGAAGTAATCAACATTGGGGGACTATACATCAATAACATTAGATATGCAGATGATACAGTACTTGGTGTGATGAAGCTGGGGCAATGGTCAACCCAACAAAGGCAACAGTGACTTGGTTCTCGTTGAATAATCATATTGTCAACAATCCAACACCAACTGTAATGCTGTGTTCAGAGACGGTGGAAAGAACGCAGGCAATGAATTACCTGGGGATACGGTTTGATCGAAGCCTTGCTTATAATGTGCACATAGACCAGGTGATAACAAAGGCCAAGCGGGGTTTGGCAGCGATGCGGGTGATGGCGGCAGCAAACTGTGAGCAGCGCCATCTATGTCTTCTGTACGAGGGGCTGGTCATGTCTGTTTTGGAGTATGCAATGGCAATCCTGACTGTCAGCCATAAGCAGATAGAAAGGATGGAAAGGATACAGAATGAAGCTATGCGCATTATTCTTGGATGTACAAGAGATACAGCATGCAGGGCGATGCGCTACCTTCTTGATTTTCCAACCATTGAAGAGAGAATGCAAGTTTGCAGGGCACGCGTCTACCTCAGAATTAACGCAAACACACAGCATCCACTGCATAGTGAAATTAGGAAGGTGAAGGGCAGCAGGTTAAAAAGAGGACGGTCGTGGATGGGTCAAGCCGAGGACATTCTTCAACAGGTGTGTTCACTTGAGGACTTAGAACCTGGCGAGGAGTGGGTGCAAGTGCCAACAGACTTCTGCACATCCTTTTCAGTTTGCATCCAACTAGATAGAAAATGCAGACAAGAAAATCCGGCTGCTGTTGAGGCTGAAGTACAAGCGTTGATTTTCGAGAATTCGCTAGACAGATGGGTCGGTCATCCGACATGTGAGAAGCTCATGGGCCTTTACAGCTCGGGCCGGAGGGAGAATTGTGAAGGAGGACTCTGGTGCTTTCACTGAAACCACAAGTAGCCTGACCATGGAAGTCATGGCAGTAAGTAAAGCAATAACATGGCTCGAGACACAGACATTCACTAGGGCTTGTTTCCTTAGCGACTCAATGAACATGATCAAGAGGATAGAGGAGGGGTCGATCCGAAGAGAATGGTTGCTGCCTCTGAAGCGGTCTCGGCTGGCAAAGATTAGTTTCATCTTCGTGCCAGGGCATGCGGGAGTACAAGGAAATGAGCGGGCTGACAAGCTCGCAGGTGAGGCTACTGTTGAGGGCGGACGCGCCATGGACCAGGCTGACATTCTGAATGCTCTACGAGAAGTGAGACTTTTGCAAGAACCAAGTGATGACTGTGAATCTACAACAATGGCCAGACTGCGAGAGCAGCAAATTAAAAGAGGGGTGGCCAAACAAGAACACTACGCAGGAAGCCAAAGAAGATTGATAAACCAACACAGAACTGGCGTCGTTAGCCGCTACACGCTGCGGGATTTGCTGAGGAGGGGATCCGAGCACTTATGGACTGAATGGTCCGATGTGCAACGAGGATGATCTGTCGACTAACTAACTAACTAACAGTCTTGATTGCACACGATGAACAGGACCTGCAAAATTTAGTAGATGCGGTTGTTGCACACAGTGAACAACTAGGGTTAGAAGTGAATATTAAGAAGACACAGATTATGGTCGTCACTTGGAAGAAGGAAATCCCACAATGTGATATACGAGTAGATGGACATATTCTTAAACAAGTGAATCGATACTGTTATCTCGGCACAGCCATAACATCTGATGGGAGATGCTTTGAAGAGATTAGAACAAGAATTGCCATTGCGAAGGTAGCTTTTTGGAAGATTTAAAACATACCGACCAATAAAAAGATATCAATTGAAACGAGAAAAAGAGTGTTGAGGTGTTACATAGAACCTATACTTTTGTATGGATGTGAAGCGTGGACAATGAGCAGTCAAGCTGAAAAACATCTGATGGCTGTGCAAATGTGGTTTATGAGAAAAATGAAAAGAATACCATGGAGAGACCAAAACAAAACAAAAAAGTTAAAAAAAAAAAAAAAAAAATGAACAAGTCCTTCAAGAAACAAATGAAGTTCGTAATCTGATTAGAAATATTAGATATAGATAGTCAACATCTTTTGGGCATATTATGAGAAGAAATTACTTGGTGAACTTGGTGACAACTGGCAAGATCGAAGGGAGGATATGATTCTTTCGTTGCTGGCTATGTGTCCGACAGAAATTTTGTAGCCTAGGAACTCTATTTCAAGGAAAGCAATTTCAGCTTTGCTTGGTTTGATAGTGAGACCACATTGTTTAATTCTGTCAAAAATATTCCTCAGGGTAGTTATGTGGTTAGTAATGTCGTTTGTGTGTATGCAACTGTCGTCTATATATGTCTGTACATTTGGTATGTCCTGTAGTAATAGTCTAGTAATTCTGGTAGATCCGTCTTTTTTCTTTACGCTAACAATTGGTGAACAATACTCTGAGCACAATCTTCCAATTATCTCATGGTGTTCAAGGTCTGTCAATTCTTTCTGAAGCTCGTCTTTAACTTGTGATGGTATAGAATATGGTCTGCATTTAATAGGTGTTTGACTGGTTAATTCAATGTGATGTTTAATTAGATCCGTTTTTCCTTTTGTATGTTGTTGAGAAAATGGTCTGTTAGTCTGTCAATAATATCTTCACTTGGTATTGATTTGTGTTAGGCAGTCTTTGTGACATCTTGATATCTCCTAATGTTTCTGTCGTGTCTAGTGTTGGGACTGGAACTTCTTCTGTCTCGTCTATGTCTGTGCGATCAATTAATGCTGTTGTCTCCGCAGTCTCGTAACTTGTCGTGTTGTTGTCTTCTTCATTTCTTGTCCTGTACCGTCTTAACCTGTTTATGTGGTCGATCCTATTTTTGTCCTTGATCAGTATTCCATAGTCGACTGATGATGTTTGTTGGACAGTTTTGAATGATCCCTGCACTGAAATTGTTAATAATTTTGTTTTGTTCGTACAATTGCAAAAACATACTCCAAAGGCGAAAGTACAAAAAAAGTTATATAATAGGAAGAAAGTAAAATAGTACTGCTAATAAACAAATGTTCTGTTCTCGTTTCATTTTCTTCATACTATGTACTAGAAGGCACATCTTCTGTATGCATTGGTTGCATTTTGTCGTACTTGTCCTGCCACACTGAGTGGTCTGACACCTGAGTCATGCAAGCCCGCACCCAGTGTTTGAGAATTAACTTTTCTCTGTACTGTGGTATAATTTTGTTTAGCTTTGTACGGAGGTGGTATGGTAGGCTTTAAGATTTGCTATATCTTTGTCTGAATTTCTCCTTGTTTTACCTGGGGTGTTGACGTTGCTACTACGTTTGCCTGAATGTTAGTTTAATACAAAGTTTTAGTTTAATGTTCTGGACAATCTGTTACATTTGGCAGAATCCCAGTAATAAGGTCAGAGCATGGGTTATTTAATACAGCACACTTGACTTTCCCTGAAAGGAATGGGGATTTTATGTTGGCCCTGAGAAATTTCTACAGCAAACCTTTCTGCCTATGTAGTCTTTTTTATCTACTAGGGATTAGCGGATCCCGGCAAACGTGGAACCTGTATCCCGTGAAATTTTGCATAATCTGTCTTTAGCCTAGCCTTGGTGAATTTTTATTGTGCCTCTTGAAGGTATAAAGGCATTGGTTTTGCCCTGATGTGGATTAATGTCATCTTCCGTTGACTCGTAAGGCTCGATGGTGTCAATAAAACAACTGAAATCCCAGTCTGTTGAGATTGAGGTATATGTGTCGTATTGATAGATATTGACTTCAGATGGGTTGGACAGTTTTCGTGTTTTTATAGTTTCCGCAGAATTTTGTTTCCGTATTTTTTTATTTTATTTTATTTATTTATTTATTTTTTTTTTTTTGGCTGGGATGTTTGCATTAACTATTTGTGTGTTCACTTTTTATTTTGTTAACTCTTTTAAACCATCACATTCAAAACGCCCGTGGCGTTGATTTGAGAGTTTCCCATTCATCTGGATAATGTAAGAATATTTTGTTTTATAATATTCATAATCTTCTCTCGACATCTCTGGTGCGATGTTAACTAGTTCACGGTTCTTTATTGGTACGTATTCCCTATACCATATATACCATCTGCTTTTTGGTATTTCATTTTCGCGCATCACCTTTTCAAATTCTCGTGTCCACTCGCGGATTATGACTGAGTTTAGTACGCGTACTTTGTAATTCCTATTTCAGATCTGTGTACTGTTGTATACACCAAGATCTTAAGTGTTCCTCTGTTACTCCATGTTTTATTCCTAACTCTTTAAAGTCGTTTAGTGAAGTCATTTTAATTATTTAGTAGTTTGTGGTGAAAAGTTACAAATGTAGTTATTACTTTTTAATTCAATGTAATATAGGCACAATTAATATATATTACAAATACTGGAATAATATATTTACTAACAATTTTAACATATATTAAGAGAGAGAGAAAAAAAAGAATATGGATGCAGATTTGGGTGGATAGTAATCAAATCAAAACTTAGTTTCGTCTGTGTTTTCCTCCAAAGCAGGATTTACAAATTGTCTCGGGGTTTTCTCGGTGTAATTTTCTTGCTGCACTTGTTGTCTCTTCGTCGTTTGCTCGTTGAAGTTCTGGTATGGGGAAAATTTATATTAGTATCGCGGTTTGTCTGTTTACACACTTGTTCCGTCAGTCGGTACTAACTTTAGTGTCGTCGTCTAGTTAGGCTGTGTAAGTAAAGTCGATTGCGGTCCTGTCGCTTAAAAAGTCGCTTAAAAGTCGACATGGTCGACTTAATTGCACCGGGTTTTCATCCCAAATGGCTCGGTCTCTTTCCGCAGCACGGAAAGCGTCGTACAAAGCACGAACTCGTAGCTCTAACGACGACCCATAGGAGTCTCCGAAATATTTCACTCGTGAAACGAAGGACGCGGCCGGAAACGAACCCACAACCTTCGGAGCCAGAGTCAAACGGCTTGACCATTTAGTCCTGTGGTTTCAAAAATCGGACGAGAACCTCCACTTTTCCTGTCAGTAAACTAGCGTTATATTGATATATGATAAAGCATGCACACGCCAGTCGCTGACAGGTAATTTAATACTTTCGCCCCAAAAGTACTTCACACAGAGTCAGGCTACTCGGTCGTCCCACTTGGAGAAGGTTTATTTCCTTCTCTAAACGAGCGTCACAATAATATCACAGATTGCTCGCTATACCATTAAGTACCGACGCAACACAATCTTGTCGGTACTCGAAACATAGTCTCAATATAAGTATGTACAATCGACAATTTATATACACGCACTCAGCCTGCTAGCATACAGTCTAGCCATCTCAATCAGTCTGCATACAAGTCGCCGTTTCACACAATCACAGTTATGCACTCGTATATCATAAAGGCTTTCATTCTTCTCGCTGTCTAGATTCTATCCGTCTCTCAATCACGTCCGTCCAAGTCGCTAGTCGTACACCGTATGTCTGATCCCTGTCCAGTCTTTTCCATCACGTGTCACCTGGCCACGTGTTTCTCGTCTTAACTCCCTTTAGCCAGTCCGTGTCGAGTCTACACTGCGTCGAACTCTAACTGTACCTGATCCCAGGGTTAGGTGTTTGTCAACAGTCGTGACCTGCCCTC